>JAXCGZ010019982.1:0-12500 GCA_037179515.1 Halocaridina rubra
TAATTTTCACAAAGTAATACAGTATGTATGCTTTTTGCAATGCATGTTAAGAATCGATTTTATTCTTACAATATGGACAGATATTGGAATAGTAAAAACTTGGGAAATAAAAATATTTAATGGAAAAATATATTTAAGACACCCATTGCCTGGTAAAACATACGTACCCAGAATACTGTTTATGCATAAGCCTTTAACTAGTTTCTTTTGTAGTCTTATATTGCAGGGTCAGGAGGGGGGAGGTAAGCCTGAAGGATGACTTGGTTAAAGGTCTAGGTGTTGGGTAAACTCGACTCAGCTTTTTAAAATGCACTAAAAAAAAATTCTTATGAATTTCTACATTTAGGAAACCGGCGTTTTATAAGCCAGGCAACATCCAGAAGACCTGCTCTTTAAAGATTAATCTATCCCATACACCTAAGGGCAATTATATGGTACAACCTGCTGAAGATAGACAACAGACATACATTCAAAACGTCTTCTTTTTTATTATACATGCATTACAAAATTAGATAAGATGCCAAGCAACACAAGATATCCTTAAAGTAAATGAGATACTAAGATTGTAAAAACTCTCTTTATGTTCAATATAGAAATGCACTACTGTACTGAATGATCTTTGCTCTCTGCTACTGCTGTACCCTTCACTACAGAAATAATATCCAACTAAGAAATACTGTATATAAAAGAGGAAGATGACTGTAGAGTTGTCGTATGAATTTTGGACTTCCATTTGAATTCACACTTTGTAAGATGACTGGGTTATCTCACCGTTTGTCACCACTGACGTAATGTTAAATTACTATGTTATAATTATTAGTACCTGACGGTTACAAGGTAAGAATGGACAAGCAGTAATTCCTTTGCTTATATTTATTCTAGAGTACAACACAACTTCGACGCCTCAATGCCCCCACCCTATGACTATCACAATCTATGATCTATTCGTGCCCCGGGCAAAGCTCTAACTAACTGTGTCTGCCCTGGGTGGTTCTTGAAATACCCCCAGGGGCAGGGCGTGGCTTGACATCCAATCCTGCCAATGAAATCAAGTGACATCTAGTCCTGCAAATCAACGCCAGGTTCGAAGTGGAGTCCCTCCTATTTCCGGGGGAGCTATTTCAACAAGCCTATAGAACGGAAAAGTTCCAGGTCAGAGCGTGGCTATTGGGCATCTCTCCAGGGCATGTACATACGTACGGGCCACATGTTTGTGTTTCTTGTGGTTTAGGAAATGGCTAACTTCCTGGCCTTTCCTATCCTCTCCAGGTACTCGATGCCAGATCCTAAGTCTCATGGTTCCGGTCATATATCTCCTTGACACTTTCTACAAACATTGGCCGTACCGCAGAAAACAAGCCTCCCACATTAGTTCCAGGTGCCTAGCCATAAATCTTGGTGGTCCCAAGGGAAGACATGGTCTGCACCCAAAACTCAATAAAAGTGAGGGCATGTAATAAAATATCTGTGCCCTCGACCAACCGTTACCCCTCAAGATTTGTTACAAGTTTCAGATTCTGGCTTCAGCATGACGGACTGGCTTCAGCATGACGGAAGTCATGCGACATCCCTCCCAACCAAAACTGAAATATCTCTTATTTCAGTCGAAGCATGGGCTAATTTTTCGAGAGCTCTTGGACATATCCTAGCTAACATTAGTTTACAATAGAAATGGGGCCGAATTATTTAAGCTATTTTCTAAGAATTCCTATTTCTATGAACCCTATACAAATTACACAAACATAACATATATATAGTACTTCTACAGACAACTAGAGCATGCAGGGTCTATTTCCTTGTTGGAAATCTGTAATACAAACATATTCTTATATTTAAACAAACATAACTTTAAACAATATAATTTCAGTGTGTAACTAATATCAAACATTAATTAAGATCAAAAGTCAGTTTAAATCAAAACATTAATTCATCTACTTCTCTCGTTTCTTTAAAAGACAAAATTGAGTTAATTACGGTAAAATCATGACTCATGTAGCACATTAGCAAACAAATGAGGTAGAGTATTGGCATGTATACACATTTAAAATGATATAGACCATAACATCAACAGTAATTTCTATAAGAGACCTTATCTTAATAAATTCTATTCCTATCATTATTAGGGGCATTGATTTGTCTTAAAATTAAGCCTTAAAAACTACTCCTGAAACAAAACATGTTTTACTGTGTGTAAAGTCAAAACATTTACTATTTCGATATGCAATTACTATTCAGAGACCAATTAATATAAAAACTTAATGAACCTAAAGATTAAATCATAATTCAAATAATAATAATGCTAAAACAAAACACTAATATTATTTAAGCAGAAAAACAACTTATTAATCTTAGTGCAAATCATACAATTTATCAATGGCACTTATTCAAAACTATATCTAAGGGAGACTCTGAGTTTTCGCTTAACATTATCTTAAAGCTAGTAAAACAAAAAAAAATAAAAATAAAAATAAAAATATTTTGTCTTTTAGCACAGTGGACAAAGACGGTGGGGACATTTTCTTTCCCATTTTTTCAGTTCTAATACGGGGGTAATTTTAATTAACTAATAAGGGATTTTTAAATACCCTTCTTTCTCTCTTCACTAAAGTTTGGACATGTATAGGGATTATTTCCTTGTTTCTGGGATTTCATCAAGATTACATGGTTTTTTAAAGTAGTTTAAAACTTTTATTTTTTTTAGGACTGTTTTCTCTGTCTAGGACGACTTTTATTTTCTCTGTCTAGGACGACTTTTGTTTTCTCTGTCTAGGACGACTTTTGTTTTCTCTGTCTAGGACGACTTTTGTTTTCTCTGTCTAGGACGACTTTTGTTTTCTCTGTCCCTTGCTCATGAATTCTTGCTAGGTGCGATTCCACGGTTTCCCTCGGGGATTCATTTTTTTTCACTCCCTCGCCGTCCTTGCTGCAGGCCCAGGTTTGTTACCATATCTCCTTTACTCGGATAGGCAAGACAAAAAGGAAGGATTCGGCACCTCTCTAATCCTTCCAGCCCGGCTTCCTCGTCCCGCCCTCGGCCGATCTTGACTAAGACCACCACGCAGGAGACCTGCAACGTCACAGCGATTCTCTTCCGTACGGCCATCCACACGTACCTTCGAAGCAGATCTCGGGATGAAAATTTGAACCTCTGTCACTACTACAGTTGTAAGAAAGGTTCCCTATGACTTCAGGGTACCAACAATGGCCATACGTTGGTAATCGAGGCTATACTTTGCCTCCCCTGCAACTGCAAGTGATTGCAATCTCTATTCAATGGGCACTAGGGACTTGTCTGAGCGGACAAAATCTAAAGACTTTTAGAACTTGCAGGTCGGGGCTGCCTAGGAATAGGGTGGTAATGGAAGGTATGTGTCTACACAACTAGATTATTATTCCAAGATACTTAGGGCTTAGCAACTGCTACATAGCATTACTCTACTATAAATGTCAAAAAGAACAATCATTAAATGCTGAGAAAAGCCACTAAAGAAACATTCTTATTAGCAGTGGCTACAATAACATCAAGTATGAATTCAGTTAAAAGATACAAATCATCGGGTTACTGCTGATTTCATTTCAAAAATAATAATTAGCAACAGGCCATTGAGAGATAGCAACAATATCAGTCAACATAATAACATTACTAATAATCATGATCAAAAAATAAGAATAATAAACAATAAAAATAAATGTACTAAATCAGAAATATCAATATATATACAATGGAGACTGGCATTCAGAAGTAAGAACAGAGTTCTATACTTATACTTCATAGCAATGCTCATTCTAACACAGTCTCTTTTAATATTTAAATTCCTGCTGTCATAATCAATGTATATATATAGAGCATAAGTGGCAACTCGCTGGCTCCACAATTTGTCAATGGGAGTTCTATCTATTCTCTAAACAGTTGCGACATGTGGCAAAAATATTTATGCAAATGGCGGTACTACCGATATCTTATCAGTATTTATGCAATAACAGCATGCAACAATCTATTGACTGCAATGAAATGTAGGCACAATTATCGCCTAGCTTCGCTGGAAAAAACACACACAAAAAATCAAAGACAGCAACGTTCTTTTAGCATTGAACGGAGCCTCTGTCAGGCTCAGAGTCGAGTGAAAGGTGGGGGGAGGAGAGAGAGAGAGAGAGAGAGAGAGAGAGAGAGAGAGAGAGAGAGAGAGAGAGAGAGAGAGAGAGAGGCTGGGCGACCGTGAAATACGTTGCGGTTTCCACTCACAAGTCAGCTGAGATGGGCCTCTGTCTTTTACTTGTACTGAAAATAAAAAATTGTCGCAGAGTATCTCTAATAATAAAATAAATAAACAAATGAACGTGAACAAACGTTAGCAATGACTATCGATAGAGTCTTACGTTTATTGTCAGCGGCTATTCTCATTCCCTCATTAACAAAAACAAAAGCAAAAAGAACTTAGTGTACAACTGCAGAACTGTCGAAGCATAAATCCATTCCTTTCTGTTTAATCTTGATAAGGACTTTACTGTAACAGCATACACATCCTCGTCTATAATGACAATTCTTTTCTTGCTATAAATCAGAGGGTTGAGTCGGAGCGCACCCACTCTGATGAAATTAAAACAAAAGATTAAAATCATATGTGACACTATCCCTACTACTATCAACAAAAGTACAAATATCTTTTTCTTAACAACTTCTTAAAAAGGACTTAAGTGTCATTAATTTTAACTTTAAAACTCAGCAAATAATCTCTAATAATCTCAATTATCTTTAATTAGCTCAATTGTAATCTAAAATTCATGAAAATGATAGGGATTAACCATAGTTATCTCTAGATAATCTTTTCAAAACTCTTTAAGTAAGATTTTAAAGATTTCTTCAATACAAAAAGAACTATATAACAAAAACGGGTATCAAAGAATATAAAAAGTCTATCTCTGTGTATGCAATAATAAAAACAAAAATTATATTTCATTAGCAACAGTAAAGAATGCATTTTGCTTAATTTCAAAATCTCGTACGGAGTTGTACATGAACAATTCAAACATAAAATATATATATTCTTTTACTATCTCGAATTTGACTTATAACTGCTCTGTCTGTTTGCTTTTACGGGGGTGCGCATGTGGGCGCTGTTTTCTCCCCTGTTCTTTTGGCTTCTGGATAAACTTCTGCTCTCTCAAATACGGGATACAGCTGTGTAACATTCTTGTTGTCATTTCGTGTCAGCTCTCACTCTTTCTTTATGACCAAGCTGAAATAATTTTGATAAAACATTATCATGGCTAAAACTCGCAAAGTTTTATTTTATCAATCTAACATATCTCTTCAGACAGATAATGTATATACTGCAGCTAGCAAAGAAAATAAAGAATCATTCATAGATTCACGTCCTTTATCACGTAACATCTATCTTGGAATCTCTCGGAAATCGAATAATAATCTCAATGGCGGAGTAGGGGACAAAACAAAAATAAAACAAACTTGGCATTTCAACCATATCTGGGCAGGTGGAGAATTACTTTCTCAAACATATCCCTCACTAGATATTGCAACAGCGCATCACCTCCCATAAATACACTCTGATATGGCATGCAGAAGGACCTGGCGGAGCAGGGGAACGATCTTCGCAGACTCCCCAATCATGCTTCCTAACGGTGCTTTCCGCGATTTCACCCCCTAGAGCAACCCCCCCATTATACCCCCAGTCATTCATACTCATTCGCTATCACATTCGCTATATCACTTTCAAGACAATCATCCCCTTTCTGTAAAATTCCCTTTTATTTACAACGTTGGTTTTCCTTTCCCTGTCTCTCTGAAGAAGAGTAACGGTGAAATCTCGGCTGGGCCGCGCGGTCACAGACTGCCTCACCAGTCCTAGGTCCCATTCTAACGAACAAACAAACATTCTACTCCCTTGAAGCTACGTTTGGGTGACACTGAAAAACCTTCCCTATTCTAGGACAGCACAAATTACTCTAATTTACTCTTACTTTCGCCTGCATAGCGCGAAATAAAAAACTCATCTCTAAACAATATCACAAAATTTCTTATTCTTCAAAAATAAAATGCCACACACGTATCGTAATATTAATCCCTTCATCATAACAACATTAAAGAACGATCTGTCATTTATGTCTTTCTTTCGCTAAAACATTACTCCCGCGGAGAAAAAAACAAACAAAAAAAGAAAGAACCTTGAAAACAGGCGCAATCTTAACACTCGATTTCTTACGCTTTAAGAAATTAATATAACAATGATTTCACGTACATTAAAATATCAAGGATCAGTACAATTACTACAGATTTATAATAACGAGGTTGGGAGATCGAATGGTCACTTCCACATTCCTTTCTCGAAAATCACACGTGTTCTAAGTAAAACCTTAAAAGCAGATTCAAGTATATTACTCGCTATAATTCTTACACTTAAGAAATTAATATACTGTAATAGTGATTTCACGTGCGTTAAATTTGTCAATTAAAAATCGATACATTCGCGTTCTTAAAATTCAATCTAAGCATTAATACAAATAAATGGAACACACTTCCAACGCAAATTCTTTATATTACTCAAATTATAACAAAAAACGGAGTTTATTACTGCTTATAGCTATTAGTACAAATTATCCATGTTAGTAATGGGTACAGAAATTCTACTTTTATCAACTTATTAGGCGCCACACCCCTCATAGGCGGGTTGGCTGAGTCAAAGCATAACTACAAGATAAAATGGCGGCATCCACCGACCTCAATTTCTTTTACTAATTGTCCCATTACTCACTGGATACAGATCACAAGTACTTAGCTATTTTAAGGAGGTGGTCCTGAAGAACTTCATGGCAGAAGGCAAGGAAGGAGGGGGTTTTCCTTCTTCTCTTCGAGTAAAATCGACGAATCGCCGTCTTCTTGGTCGGATCCGGCAACTTATACTTCTTGTAATGGGCATTTTCACTCAATGCTCCGGTCACACTTCGGCTTACTAAGAAATATCTTAGGAATAGTTCCTTCAAAGTTTTATAATATTCTCTATTTGACCACTCGTCACTTCTCATCCGCAGACCCAAGTATTTCAGGAAGTCGGTCGCGGGAATTATGGACGGACATTCGCGGTCTTTTACATTTGCGCCGTCGAGGTATAAAAGTGAATTTTTGACTCGAGGCGTCTTTACAACCAGGGCACGGGGTGGGGGCTTGTCCTGCTGCGTTCCCTGTGTCACCACGGGGCTCGGAGCGGCAGGCTGTTCGTCGATGTTTGAGGCGTCGGTTTCTCTGTCGGCGTCGACCAAGTTCCTTCTCGACGGAGCGGCGTCGGCAGGAGTTTGTAGGCGCCACACGTGCTCCTCCAGTTCGAGAATTCTCCGGTGTTTGGTCTCGTCACTCATTTCTTGAATTGGGAGATGTTGGATTTCTGCTTTTGCCATTCTTATTTTCTTTTCTTTGCACTGGTTTCTTCTGATATGAGAGTCTCTTTGTATGTTTTCCAGGCGTGATGATCCGTACTGCGCTGCCACCAAGTTGTCGTGTGAATTTTGGACTTCCATTTGAATTCACACTTTGTAAGATGACTGGGTTATCTCACCGTTTGTCACCACTGACGTAATGTTAAATTACTATGTTATAATTATTAGTACCAGATGGGTACAAGGTAAGAATGGACAAGCAGTGATTCCTTTGCTTATATTTATTCTAGAGTACAACATATTCGACGCCTCAATGCCCCCACCCTATGATTAACTCAAGTCTCTGATCTATTCGTGCCCCTGGCAAAGTTCTAACTAACTGTGTCTGCCCTGGGTGGTTCTTGAAATACCCCCGGGGCAGGGCGTGGCTTGACATCCAATCCTGCCAATGAAATCAAGTGACATCTAGTCCTGCAAATCAACGCCAGGTTCGAAGTGGAGTTCCTCCTACTTCCGGGGAGGAGCTACTGGGCATCTCTCCAGGGCATGTACTTACGTACGGGCCACATGTTTGTGTTTCTTGTGGTTTAGGAAATGGCTAACTTCCTGGCCTTTCCTACCCTCTCCAGGTACTCGATGCCAGATCCTAAGTCTCACGGTTCCGGTCATATATCTCCTTGACACTTTCTACAAACATTGGCCGTACCGCAGAAAACAAGCCTCCCACATTACTTCCAGGTGCCTAGCCATAAATCTTGGTGGTCCCATGGGAAACATGGTCTGCACCCAAAACTCAATAAAAGTGAGGGCATGTAATAAAATATCTGTGCCCTTGACCAACCGTTACCCCTCAAGATTTGTTACAAGTTTCAGATTCTGGCTTCAGCATGACGGACTGGCTTCAGCATGACAGAAGTCATGCGACATATAAATATATATATATATATATATATATATATATATATATATATATATATATATATATATATATATATATATATATATATATATATATATATATATGTATATATACATATATATATATATATATATATATATATATATATATATATATATATATATATATATATATATATATATATATATATATATATATATATATATATATATATATATATATATATATATATATATATATATATATATATATATATATATATATATATATATATATATATATATATATATATATATATATATATATATATATATATATATATAAATATATAAATATATAAATATATATATATATATATATATATATATATATATATATATATATATATATATATATATATATATATATATATATATATATATATATATATATATATATATATATATATATATATATATATATATATATATATATATATATATATATATATATATATATATATATATATATATATATATATATATATATATATATATATATATATATATATATATATATATATATATATATATATATATATATATATATATATATATATATATATATATATATATATATATATATATATATATATATATATATATATATATATATATATATATATATATATATATATATATATATATATATATATATATATATATATATATATATATATATATATATATATATATATATATATATATATATATATATATATATATATATATATATATATATATATATATATATATATATATATATATATATATATATATATATATATATATGTATATATATATATTTATATATATACACCACTCGAACCCTCAAGGTTATACTAAATTTATAACTGAAGAGTTGGTAACCATTTAACTAACTTTTGAAATATTATATGAATTCGCTATTGTGGAATATATTTAAGTATTCAATAACACCCACTCACACACACATAGGCATACATGCACACACACACACACCTACACTTACTTCCCTACATAAATATATTATGTACAAAATAAATAAAACTACAGACAATTTCACATATTAAATGTGTAATAAATATTATTCAACGCAATTTCTTTTTGTATATTCTTAACCAAGAACCTCCATATAATAACATTACCTTGAAAATAATAAAAATAAAACATCAATAGCTCCAAAAAATATATGCAGTTTATGAAAACGACAGATGAGTAATGATCTTGTGCACCTGTTTGATATACCTTAAGTCTGTATCAGAAAACTTCAAAACCGATTAAAAGAAAAAGAAACACAGACGATAAAAGTAATTATTTAGAAGGTGGGAAAATCCCCTTTAACGTGACTCGTAAAGCTGTCGACAGCGATTAATATGAAGGATGACTATAATTATCACTGTCAGCATCGAACGAAACGGCCATTAGTTTCAATCTACAGCATAATACAATCTCTCTCTCTCTCTCTCTCTCTCTCTCTCTCTCTCTCTCTCTCTCTCTCTCTCTCTCTCTCTCTCTCTCTCTCTCTCTCGGAAATATAGCATCAAAATGGTTCCTGTGAAGAAAACAATTTCAGTGATATTTCATTATACCCTGTATTTGAAGAGTATGTTTTCCTTTAAGCATATCATTGTCTATCAAAGGGATTATATTCTGTAATAGGATTAGTGGTAGAAATGCGAGTGTGGTAGATTCAAAGCACGTTTTAGTTCAAGAATATATGTGCACGAAGTCTGTGTAAAATGAAAGTTGTGGAAAACACATTCACACATCCAGAGAGAGAGAGAGAGAGAGAGAGAGAGAGAGAGAGAGAGAGAGAGAGAGAGAGAGAGAGAGAGAGAGAGAGAGAGAGAGAGAGAGAGAGAGAGAGAGAGAGAGGCACTCCACAGAATATCGATTGTAGCAGTATTACGAACTTCTTATCCCATTTTGAAAGAGATTAATGGAGAATACAAAGACATCGAATATGGATCCAACCCGGCTGCTGCCGGACAAGACTTAGTCAAGGATGAAAAGTCACTGAAGGACAAGGCTGACAGGGACAACAACATATCCATAGGCAAATCCTAAATGCAATCATAATCTTAAGGCATATTTGTTAGGCCTTATTTGCATTAAAAACCCGACTTGAAAACTGTATTAACAAGCAAACGGCTTCTTCCAGTAGACTCTTATAGGTAATCATACATATATCAATGTTTATACAAAAACCATAATTCCCATTATAAGGGATGGTCGAGTCAAAGCAAAACCTTGACACTTAGCACGAAAACAATGCAAAAGAGTGGTGTCCAAGTCCCCTTTCTCCACCCCAAAAAACTCGATTTTTATGACATGCAGGGGATCACAGAGGCGGCATGCCTGTCAACCACGTCAGATTTGTACATGCAGGAGGAGGACTAGAATACTTAATCCGTGTTCCCGTGCGTGTAGTAAGAGTCGACTAAGTGGAGAGGAGCGAGAAGACTTGGAATCCCCTCCTCTGTATTTTCTCTTCCCAAAGAGTCAGAGTATTTTGCCTTGACTCAGCCACTCCCCTTATAAGGGGAAAAATGGCCTATGTATATATAAATAGATAGAAAAATGTTTTAATGGATGCAACCGATGTTTTCTAATTGCATATTAAGGCAATTTGTTCCTATTTCACAGTTCTGAAGCTATTATAGAATGCAATTTCACAACAAACGTGTTTCGGAGATTGATTTTCTGGATTAGTTGGGAACTAGCTGCCAATCCTTATAGGGGATTGAACACGTTTTTCAAGATCATAAATCTTTTATCCATATAAATAATTCCTACGTCGCAGTTGGCAAAGCACTTAATTAAAACTTGATTTTTTTCATCTGATAACTAGATATGTAAGGCAGCTTTCACACCAAAGTGGCACGTCGCATTTGACATGCCTCGTGGCAAGCCAGTTGAACACGAACATCCGGAAATATATGAAACCTTTCACACAGAAGTGGCGAGACACATCCCATATGCCACGTGCGACTTGCGTCGTCAGATCGCACGTGGCACATGGGACGTGTCGCTCCACTTCTGTGTGAAAGGTTTCATATATTTCCGGATGTTCGTTTTCAACTGGCGTGCCACGTAGCATGCCACTTGCGACGTGCCACTTTGGTGCGAAAGCGGCCTAAGGCATATCTGCACAGACTATATGCCCCAATACTCACCTAATATCAGTTGGATCCTATAGTCTACAAACAAAAAATTAACTGAAGAAAAAATTATGAGCTTCAATAATATTTAAACACAATTTATTTAAAAAAAAAATGGCATAATGTTGAGACAAAAAGATATTGTGAATATAAAGTGGCGATATTGTTCCACGAACATGTCAAATACCAAGTATGGCAAAATAAAGATAAAAAGTAAAAAGAAAAAAAATGTCATGGCTAAAGGTATTTTTTATGATTGTGACATTGCGACGGGCATAGAAAATTTTCCTTATCAAGCCCGGGCACCAAGAAAACTAGAGAAAGAAAGTAAAGAAAAAAAGAATTAGGGAGTGTTGTAACTTGTCAGATGTGAAGGGATAATAAGAGATATGCTTCTTTGGTGTAGATGTAGGCATAGGAAAAGAGCCGTGAATGAAAGAAGATTTGATAATCAAACTATCTTGACGACTCCTTTTAAATTCCAGAGTCTTCAATTGTAGCAGTGGAAGTGCTTAATCATTAAAGACAACAAAAAAAGAACGACATCAAAGAACTGTAATAACAAACAAGCAAAAGTAAAAATAGGCAAGAACTGCTTATATCAACTTACAATAAAGCTTTGAAAATTATTCTATGCATTAATCAAATCCAAGACAATAGTCATTTATGTTCATAATGCTTCAACATTCGGTAAACCATAATGAATTCATGGCGTATCACTGGGCTGTATTCTATCGTAGTCACCGTGGCTCAAGCGGTAGCGTCCGCGACTTTGAGGCGTCAGGCCGAGGGTTTGCGCATCGTCACGGTCTGAGGTTAGCAAGGGAATGCACTCAGGGTAACGATTACATCTGCCAATACAAGTCCTTCGCAAGAAGGCAACCGTCATAACAGTTGGTAGAAAAGGGAGTCCGTGACGTAAAACCAGAACAAGAACAACTGGACTGTATTCTATCATCAGAGTTACTGCCAGATACCGGAAAATTACTTCTCTATAGACAAGAGTTGTTC
>JAXCGZ010019982.1:20000-26837 GCA_037179515.1 Halocaridina rubra
AAGGACAAGGCAGAAATTATGTAATGCTACGCAAAGGTAAACGACAGACAGAAAAAATAGTTAGAGTACAGAGGACCTAGAGATACGGAGGATTAGGCCCTGAGACGATGATGGATCCGTATTATGAAGGAAGATAGGTCATTTGAATTAGGAAATACAGAAGGAGGAAGAGAGTTCCAGAGTGTGGAGGTAGATGGGAAGAAGCAGTCGCTGCACCGACCAATCCTCGAGCTACAAATCTCCATACAGTACCTGTGAGATGAGGTCGCTTGGCGAGTGTTACACGGTATCGGAAGTGGGGGAGCGATGCAACTTGCAAACTCATCAGAGCAGCAATATAAGTACAAGCGATAGAAAAGAGAAAGGCATAATACTTTGCGGCGAAGAGAGAGAATCCTGATTAGAAGTAAGAGAAGGATCATTAATGAGTCTGACTGCCTTATATTCAACCCTATCAAGGAGATAACTTTAAGAAGGAGCACCCCGCATGTGTGTACAATATTCTAAGCAGGGACGGATAAGACTTTTATAGATTTTAAGTAACAGTAAAGAGGCAAAGTATGACGAAAACGGAACAGAACCCCCAATTTTTGGGAGAAGATTTATAAATTTGGATGTTTTCATCCCAACTAAGAATGATTACCTTAATGTTCTATATTATATAGCTTCTAATGGTACTTTGCCATTGGAGGCCAAGGCATATATTGCGCATGGTATACACAGGAATGAATAAGTCTAATTTGGGTATTCATTTAAGCAAAACATAATTCAATTTATCAACAAGGCACCGTAAAGGTAAAAGCCTCTTCCACTTTACCGGATGGATTGACTCTGTTTAGAAAAGGCTGTTGAGGATGGAGCTGTCATTCAGGAGACGGAAAAGATGGCCATAATATTATTTTCTATCCGTAGTGAAACCGAATAAATACATAAACCACAAAATTAATATTAGATGAATATAAACTTATATCCCCAGCCATAAAAACTGAAACACATTTCAATTGTGAAGGGGAGGATGGTTACAGATATCCCAGTGGGCTTTATCAGACCAGTGCAAAGGGAAAAAAGTTCAAATATAGACGAGTGAGAGAAAATATGAAATAATGATTGCTAAACCTGTTACTAAAATATTTCTTCCCATTACATTAAAACGAAAAAAAAAGGATCATATATATAGTGGGGAGATTATCACAAAATTATGTAATCGCACTTGCGTTCATACACCAACAGAGTCACGCATACGCTTGAACACATGCACACACACCCACACACACACACACACACACACACACACACACACACACACACATATATATATATATATATATATATATATATATATATATATATATATATATATATATATATATATATATATATATATATATATATATATATATATATATATATATATATATATATATATGTGTGTGTGTGTGTGTGTGTGTGTGTGTGTGTGTGTGTGTGTGTGTGTGATTACCTAATTGTGATTACCTATTTGTGTTTACAGGAAAGAGCCCACGCTCGTATCTTCCCGTCTCCTGATCGGTTCCATTTTATACTTAGTGATACTTATCATACCTGTCCTTAAAACTATGGATTGAGGTAGCATTAACTACCTCCTCGCTTAGCGAATTCCAATTATCAACTACTCTTACACTGAAAAAGTATTTCCTTACATCCTGCAAAGAAGTTTTCTTACGAAGATTCAAACTATGACCTCTAGTTCTAGAGCCAGCCATATCAAAATATCGATCCCTATCCACTCTATCATAACCATGAAGGAATTTAAAGACTGTCACCATATCCCCCCTCACTCTTCTAGCTTCGAGTGATGGTAAGTCTAATTCCCTCAGCCTCTCATCATAACTAAGATTGCGTATTTCTGGCACCAGTTTCGTGGCATGTCTTTGAACTTTTTCAAGCTTAGCTATGTGCTTTTTCAAGTGCGGATTCCAAAAGGGGGCTGCATATTCGAGTTTGGGCCTCACATAGGTTACATAAATATTTCTGAACATTTCCTTGTCCATGTGCCTGAAGGCTACCCTTACATTTGATAAGAATGCATATGCTGCCCTTACTATGCCATTTATATGTATTTCTGGAGACAAATCTGCCAGTATGTTTACTCCTAGATCTCTCTCATTTTCTGTCTCTTGAAGTTGTACTTTAGCCACCGAGTAGTCAAGCTTGGGCCTTCCTGCACTTGTACCCATTCTCATTACCTTACAGTTTGAAGTATTGAATTTCATTAGCCACTTTTCTGACCACTCATGCAGATTATTTAGATCCTCCTGAAGTTCTCTACCATTGTTCTCGTTTTTTACTTTCTTCACAATCTTTGCATCATCTGCAAACATATTCATGAATGAATTTACACACTCTGGTAGGTCATTTACATATACAAGGAACAAAAGTGGCCCTAAAACTGAACCCTGTGGAACTCCACTACTAACTCTTCTCCATTCAGACACTGAGTGTCTTACTCTAACCCTCTGTTCTCTTCCTTCTAAGTAAGTTTTTATCCATTCCAAAACATTTCCACCTATTCTAGATATTGATTGCAGCTTCCTAATAAGTCTCCCATGTGGAACAGTGTCAAATGCTTTCTGGAAGTCTAGGAATATGCAATCTGCCCAGCCCTCTCTTTCCTGTAAGATTTGGCTCACCTCATCATAAAATTCTAATAAGTTTGTTACTGTTGATCTACCTTCTCTGAAGCCATGTTGCCTCACTGACAAAAAGTTGAAGGATTCCAAGTGTGTATGTTTGCGTGTGTGTGTGTGTGTGTGTGTGTGTGTGTGTGTGTGTGTGTGTGTGTGTGTGTGTATGTGTGTGTGTGTGTGTGTGTGTGCGTGTGTGTGTGTACATATATATTATTTTTAATACTTAACAAAAAAGGTAGACTCTACTGACTCATCTTTTCTATGATATATAAGAAAAAACAAACCAAATATATATAAATATATATATATATATATATATATATATATATTTATATATATATATATATATATATATATATATATATATATATATATATATATATATATATATATATATATATATATATATATATATATATATATATATATATATATATATATATATATATATATATATATATATATATATATATATATATATATATATATATATATATATATATATATATATATATATATATATATATATATATATATATATATATATATATATATATATATATATATATATATATATATATATATATATATATATATATATATATATATATATATATATATATATATATATATATATATATATATATATATATATATATATATATATATATATATATATATATATATATATATATATATATATATATATATATATATATATATATATATATATATATATATATATATATATATATATATATATATATATATATATATATATATATATATATATATATATATATATATATATATATATATATATATATATATATATATATATATATATATATATATATATATATATATATATATATATATATATATATATATATATATATATATATATATATATATATATATATATATATATATATATATATATATATATATATATATATATATATATATATATATATATATATATATAGATATAGATATAGATATATATATATATATATATATATATATATATATATATATATATATATATATATATATATATATATATATATATATATATATATATATATATATATATATAATCTTTTTCCATACTTCCATTGTCAGAACTATTTTTTTATTTACTTTGTTTTTTCACATGGTAATTTTATTTGTTAATTTATTTAGCGTTCTCTTTCTGTTTCATCAAATTTTATATTTAATTTTTATTGAAAATGTCAAAGTCTAAATTATTTTGATGAATAATTAAAAAGAGTTAAACTAATAATATACATTTGCTTATTTTAGTAGCCTGAATATTATTTCCAAATGTGAGATATTGTAGTAAACACAAATATTTGTTTTCAGGTATTAAGTTAATCGTGGAAAGCTAATGTTTTTTTCTTCTCCACTCGGGTTCAGGAAACATTAAATCAAAGTTACCACTACGAACATCTTAGAAGGTGTAACAGCAAATTAGCTAAGTATAATATAATGATTTATCTTATTTAACCTAAATTGCAATATGAATATTTCAAAATCGTATTAGAAAAGTCTCTCATAAATAAGTTTTTCAATTGAAAAATGTTCTTGGTACTAGAATGCTAGTAGCCAAATGGGTTGACAACAAAAGAAGTTTGGTTCCCAAATGTCAGTGTCAGATCGCTGGTGCCAAAATGGCTGTGAAAAATTGCACGAAGTCATGGCATTAAATTTTCATGGAAGGTTTTTTTGTCTATATTGTAAACTAAATTAAGTGTCTTCTGGTTCTCAGGCAAAGAAATATAAAGATCAAATTAATAGAAGTTTTAAGTATTGTCAAAGATTATCTACTCTATGATTTCAAAGGACGGATCTCCGTGATTATCTCGAGGATACCACGTGGAAAAAGAAGAGGAAAATGCTTTAGAACATTCATCTTAGGTTAACCCAAGCAGTTGTTCCTTCTGCTCGTCTTCCTCATGAAATATTTCTATTAAATAATCTCCTGAAAGCGCCACTTCTCCTAAAGGACCTTTGATGCCCTGGATTTGCAGGTAATTACCAACATAAAACGAAAATAATAGGGCATGGAGACCATCACAAAGAATAATACATTCAAAACCCCATCCCACCTGAATAACAAAGATATGACCCTCGCTTAACTTTATAAAATGACATAACAACCTTCACTGGACAACTATATGACAAACCTAGATAAGAGAATAAAGATACAAAAAATATGGCCACCATCAATATGAGGACAGCAAAGTATAGTAAAATTTTTCCAGCTTCATAAAAGATTTTTTATTGCAGAGTGCTGTAACCATGAAGGTTCAATTTATCTTTGAACACGCTATATAAACACTGTACCTAAAAGAATTTAAATGACTTTTTTGTGGTTTACATCTTTTCCTATGAGTGTGACACCGGAACAGGCAAGAAAATTGCCCTCATCAATAAAGGCCAAGGCATGAAGAAAACATTAATATGAAGAAAAAGTAATAGATTAAGGACAAGGCAGAAATGAGGTAATGATGCTCGATAGGAAAAGGACAGGCTGAAAGAATAGTCGTAGTAGGGAGGACCTATAGATACAGCTGGATTAGGCCCAGAGATGACGATAGATCCGTTTATTTGAAGGAAGATAGGATATAAGAATTAGGAAAGACAGAAGGGGGAAGAGAGTTCCAGAGTCTGGCTGTAGATGGGAAGAAGCAGTCGCTTCACCAACTAATTCAATCCGCGAGCTACAAATATCCACAGAGTACCTGTGGGACGGGGCCGCTTGGAGAGTGTTACACGGCTTCGGCAGTGGAGGAGGGATGCAACTCGCCAACTCATCAGAGCAGTGATGGAAGAAGTAGCGATAGAAAACAGATAGGGATGATACCTTACAGCGAAGAGAAAGAGAATCCAGATTAGAAGTAAGAGAAGGGTCATTAATGAGTCTGACTGCCTTAGATTCCATCCTGTCAAGGAGATCAGTATATGAAGAAGCATCCCAGATGTACGAACAGTATTCTAGGCAGGGACGGATAAGACCTTTATAGATTTTAAGTAACTGTAAAGAGGTAAAGAAATGACGAAAATTAAACAGAACCCTCAATATTTTGGATGCAAATTTAGAAAATTAGATTACGAGATTCCTCCAAGGCAAGTTATAGGCTTCCTGGATTCCTAATATATTAATGGAATTAAGAGGATAATATTTCGTTAGCTTCGAAGACAATAGTGGGATTAGGAGGCGGAGAAGATAAATTTGACAAAATTTTTGGGTGCCCCACTCAGATACCCTCTGCAAATCGGAGTTGAGAGTAGAAGAAAGAGTGATACGAAACTGCTTAAGAGTAGCAAATGAAGGTTGTGAAGAAAATGCAGAGGAAAAATGTAGGGTAGAATCATTGGCAAAGGCGTGACAAAGAGAGGAGGATGGGGACTGAGGAAGATTGCTGATGAAGAAAAGGAACAGAGGAGGTGAAAGAACAGAGCCCTGTGGAATACCACTGGTAACAGGGAATGGGATAGATGTTGCACCGTCAACAACCACAGATATAAAACAGTTAAAAAGAATACTGGAAATCAGAGAACAGAGAAAAGGGGTATGGCCATAAACAGGAGTTTGTCCAACAGAGCCTTGTGCTAGAGTCTGTCAAATGCCTTAGAGATATCAATGGTAACGACGAAGGATACCCCATAGTTCCTCAGAGAAGAGGACCATACATGAGTAAGATAGGACAGGAGGTCACCAGTTGATCTTGCCTTACGGAAGCAGTACTAGTGCTCGGAGAAAAGAGAGTTAGATTCAATGTTACAAACATTGAGAATTGAGCAAAGTCTCAAAAACTTTAGCGATAGATGGGGTTAGAGCAATAGGTCGGTAGTTTAAATAAGGAATGGAGCAGTCACCCTTCTTATGAGCAGGTTGCATTTGAGCATGCATCCAAGATGAAGGATAGATACTGGTTGACAGAATTAGGCGAAAAAGACAGCAAAGCACGGAAGCAAGTTCATCTGTGCGCATCTCCAAATAAATATGTTTGTCAAAGACTCTAGGGTTTATTACACTGTTGAGATATATCGAAATATAATACACCACATTATTTATTACAGATGTAGAGAGTAACTGAGTATTCGATATATAGATACATAAACACTTGCCGAATCAATATAACTGCCAGCCTTATCCACT
>JAXCGZ010019983.1:0-2500 GCA_037179515.1 Halocaridina rubra
AGGTAAGCACAATATATTGATAATTTTTCCTGAGTCATATAATTTGAATTTAATGTCTAACTCCTCCTTCATCTAGCATTTTCAGAAAAAGTTTCTCTCTCTCTCTCTCTCTCTCTCTCTCTCTCTCTCTCTCTCTCTCTCTCTCTCTCTCTCTCTCTCTCTCTCTCTCTCTCTCTCTCTCTCTCTCTCTCTCTCTCTCTCTCTCTCTCTCTCTATATATATATATATATATATATATATATATATATATATATATATATATATATATATATATATATATATATATATATATATATATATATATATATATATATATATATATATATATATATATATATATATATATATATATATATATATATATATATATATATATATATATATATATATATATATATATAATTTCATTTTGGTCCATACCTTGAAAAAATCATTTGGTTACTTTATGTAACATAGAAGTCTTATTCTACCACATATCCTCTTCCTTAAATTTGTAAGGTACCTTTGTATTTGTTTAGGAATATATGGAATACACAGAATAAAAGATAAGAATAAAGCTTTTTCATTTGTATTTCTTAATCATTTGTTATCTACAAGGAAAATATATCTACTTAGGTAAGGAAGTAGATTCATGACACGTTACATAACAAGCGGAAGTGGCACCTTTCTTGACTTTATACACACACACACACACAGGTGGCAAAGGTGGTGGCACTGGAAAACATGCAAACAGTTGACTATAAAGAGACAGTAATCGAAAAAATGAAAGACGTTGTGATGGAAAGGGCAAACCCACTCATCAGACAGGCACTTGATAAGGAGAAGACAGTGGTAATCTCAGGCATAAGCGAATCCCAGGAGCCAACATGGCAGGGGAGACTTGAAGAAAATAAAGCTAGGGTTGTAGACCTGATAAGAAAGCTTGGAGTAGTATGTGGTCCTGAGGATATTGTAAACATACACCAACCAGGTAAATATTCGAGGGAAGGAAAGCTGAGACCAACAAAAGTAACCTTTGAGAGAGGGGAAATATTGTTGAGAAAAAAAAGTCTAAAAGACCTTCAAGAATTCAAAGAAGTGTTCATTAGACGATACAGAACACAGGAAGAGATGGGAAAGATCAAAAACTTGTTGCAAGAGGCAATAAGGTTAAATGATGAAAGAAATGAAGAAGAGAAGAAAAATTTTCATTACAGAGTTCTTCCAGACAAAGGGGAGATAAAGAAGATAATGACAGAAGATCAGGGGATGGGGCCTCATTGAGATTGTTATACACAAATGCTGATGGATTAGCTGGTAAGGCAGTAGAATTAAAAGATAGGATTCACAACAGTAAGGCAGATATAGTAGCAATTACAGAGACTAAGTTGAGTGAGTACATAAACAGTGTCACAGTTTTTCCTAAGGGCTTCAGAATACTAAGGGTTGAAAGATCTGAGAGGACTGGTGGAGGGATAGCACTGCTCATAAGTGAAAGGATTCAAGTTGAAGAAATAAACTTGGCTATAGAAAGTGAGTTCAAGGAATTTCTTGTTGCTCGCATAAATACTGGGTCAGAGAGCATTATAATAACTGTTGTGTACAACCCACCAAGGAACCAAAATAGGCTTGAAATTTATGAGGAAAGTCATATAGGTACTATTGAAGTCATAAACTCAGTTGTTAACATGGCACGGGAAAAAATGTAGGATTTTGGTTATGGGAGACTTTAATCATAAAGAGATAGATTGGATAAATCTTGACCCACACAGTGGTGAGGACTCATTCGGGGCAAGATTCCTAGACTGCGTACAAGGGAATTTCCTACACCAACATGTAATGGAACCAACAAGGGCCAGGGATGGGGATGAGCCATCACTACTTGATCTAGTGTTCACAGATAATGTGTTGGATATTGAAAAAATTGAGTATGTACCACCAATTGGAAAGAGTGACCACTGTGTGTTGTTGATGGAGTATATCATTGAAGACATTCTTCCTGAGAGTAGAGGCACTGAGGACATGAGGAGGAACTATCAGAAAGGAGATTACATCAAAATGAATGAGCTTTTTGCAGTTATTGACTGGAGAACCTTATTTTACAACAAATCTGTACAAGAAATGTATGACATCTTTTGTGAGAAATATGGGAAGATAGTAGATTGCTGCATACCTGTCACCAAAGTAGGTGTAATTCATGCCAGAGAGAAATGGTTCGATAATGGGTGTAAAAGAGCTAAGGAGTGGAGAGACAAATGCTGGAAAAGGTATAGGAGGAGAAAAAACATAAATGCCTGGCAAACCTACAAAAGAGCAAGAAATGACTACCTAAGTAAAAGGAGAGAGGCAGAGAAAGATTATGAGAGGGACATCACCAGGAAGGCTAAAGAAAATCCCAAGCTTTTCCACAGCTTTATCAGAGGAAAACTGAAGGTAAAAGAACAGGTTTTAAGGCTAAAGAGAGCGGATGGAAGCATCACTGAGACGGACGAAGAGATCTGCAAAGAATTGAACAAGGAGT
>JAXCGZ010019983.1:7500-26807 GCA_037179515.1 Halocaridina rubra
ATAATTATAAGTATATATACGTAGGAGGAAAATCCCTACGTCAGTGGTGACACTCGGTGGGATAATAATAAAATCCCTACGTCAGTGGTGGCAGCGGTGGGATTCGAACCCACGCCTCCGAAGAGACTGGTGAATGCCAGTGCAGACCCGTGCAGAGAAAATAAGAATGGCAAAAGCAGAAATCCAACATCTCCCAATTCAAGAAATGAGTGACGAGGCCAAACACCGGAGAATTCTCGAACTGGAGGAGCAAGTGCGGCGCCTACAAGCACGCGCCGACGCCGCTCCGTCGAGAAGGAACCCGGTCGACGTCGACACCCCCGACAGTGAAACCGACGCCTCAAACATCGACGAACAGCCGGCCGCTCCGAACCCCGTGGTGACACAGGGAACGCAGCAGGCCCAGCCCCCACCCTGTGCCCTGGTTGTAAAGACGCCTCGAGTCAAAAATTCACTTTTATACCTCGACGGCGCAAATGTAAAAGACCGCGAATGTCCGTCCATAATTCCCGCGACCGACTTCCTGAAATACTTGGGTCTGCGGATGAGAAGTGACGAGTGGTCAAATAGAGAATATTATAAAACTTTGAAGGAACTATTTCTAAGATATTTCTTAGTAAGCCGAAGTGTGACCGGAGCATTGAGTGAAAATGCCCATTACAAGAGGTATAAGTTGCCGGATCCGACCAAGAAGACGGCGATTCGTCGATTTTACTCGAAGAGAAGAAGGAGAACCCTCTCCTTCCTTGCCTTCTGCCATGAAGTTCTTCAGGACCACCTCCTTAAAATAGCTAAGTACTTGTGATCTGTATCCAGTGAGTAATGGGACAATTAGTAAAAGAAATTGAGGTCGGTGGACGCCGCCATTTTATCTTGTAGTTATGCTTTGACTCAGCCAACCCGCTTATAAGGGGTGTGGCGCTTAATAAGTTGATAAAAGTAGAATTTCTGTACCCATTACTAACATGGATAATTTGTACTAATAGCTATAAGCAGTAATAAACTCCGCTTTTGTTATAATTTGAGTAATATAAAGAATTTGCGTTGGAAGTGCGTTCCATTTATTTGTATTAATGCTTAGATTGAATTTTAAGAACGCGAATGTATCGATTTTTAATTGACAAATTTAATGCACGTGAAATCACTATTACAGTCTATTAATTTCTAAAGCGTAAGAATTATAGTGAGAAATATACGTGCATCTGCTTTTAAGAGTTTCATAGACCACGTGTGGTTTTCGAGAAAGGAATGCGGAAGTGACCATTCGATCTCCCAACCTCGTTATTGTAAATCCGTAGTAATTGTACTGATGCTTGATATTTAATGTACGTGAAATCATTGTTATATTAATTTCTTAAAGCGTAAGAAATCGAGTGTTACGATTGCGCCTGTTTTTAAGTTTTTTTTCTTTTTTTGTTTGTTTTTATCCGCGGGAGTAATGTTTTAGCGAGAGAAAGACATAAATGACAGATCGTTTTTAATGTTGTTATGATGAAGGAATTAATCTTACGATACGTGTGTGGCATGTTTTTTTGAAGAATAAGAAATTTCGTGATATTAGTTAGAGATGAGTTTTTTTTTAATTTCACGCTATGCAGGTGAAAGTAAGAGTAAATTAGAGTAGTTTGTGCTGTCCTAGAATAGGGAAGGTTTTTCAGTGTCACCCAAACGTAGCTTCAAGGGAGTAGAATGTTTGTTTGTTCGTTAGAATGGGACTTAGGACTGGTGAGGAAGTCTGTGACCGCACGGCTCAGCCGAGATTTCACCTTTACTCTTCTTCAGAGAGACCGGGAAAGGAAAACCAACATGTTGTAAATAAAAGGGACTTTCACAGACAGAAAGGAGATGATTGACTTGAAAGTGATATAGCGAATGTGATAGCGAGTGAGTATGAATGACTGGGGGTATAATGGGAGGGTTGCTCTAGGGGGTGAAATCGCGGAAAGCACCGTTAGGAAGCATGATTGGGGAGTCAGCGAGGATCGTTCCCCTGCTCCGCCAGGTCCTTCTGCATGCCATATCAGAGTGTATTTATGGGAGGTGATGCGCTGTTGCAATATCTAGTGAGGGATATGGATGAGAAGGTAATTCTCCACCTGCCCAGATATGGTTGAAATGCCGAGTTTGTTTTATTTTTGTTTTGTCCCCTACTCCGCCATTGAGATTATTATTCGATTTCCGAGAGATTCCAAGATAGATGTTACGTGATAAAGGACGTGAATCTATGAATGATTCTTTATTTTCTTTGCTAGCTGCAGTATATACATTATTTGTCTGAAGAGATATGTTAGATTGATAAAGTAAAACTTTGCGAGTTTTAGCCATGATAATGTTTTATCAAAATTATTTCGGCTTGGTCATAAAGAAAGAGTGAGAGCTGACACGAAATGACAACAAGAATGTTACACAGCTGTATCCCGTATTTGAGAGAGCAGATATAAGTCAAATTCGAGATAGTAAAAGAAGATATATATTTTATGTTTGAATTGTTTATGTACAACTCCGTACGAGATTTTGAAGTTTAAGCAAAATGCATTCCTTACTGTTGATAATGAAATATACTTTTTGTTTTTATTATTGCATACACAGAGATAGACTTTTTATATTCTTAGATACCCGTTTTTGTTATAGTTCTTTTTGTATTGAAGAAATCTTTAAAATCTTACTTAAAGGATTCTGAAAAGATTATCTAGAGATAACCATGGTTAATCCCTAGCATTTTCATGAATTTTAGATTACAATCGGGCTAATTAAAGATAATTGAGATTATTAGAGATTATTTGCTGAGTTTTAAAGTTAAAATTAATGACACTTAAGTCCTTTTTAAGAAGTTGTTAAGAAAAAGATATTTGTACTTTTGTTGATAGTAGTAGGGATACTGTCACATATGATTTTAGTTTTTTTGCTTTAATTTCATCAGTGTGTGTGCTTCGACTTAACCCTCTGATTTATAGCATGAAAAGAGAGAGATTGTCATTATAGACAAGGATGTGTATGCTGTTACAGTAAAGTCCTTATCAAGATTAAACAGAAAGGAATGGATTTATGCTTCGACAGTTCTGCAGTTGTACACTAAGTTCTTTTTGCTTTTGTTTTTGTTAATGAGGGAATGAGAATAGCCGCTGACAATAAACGTAAGACTCTATCGATGGTCATTGCTAACGTTTATTCACGTTCATTTGTTTATTTATTTTTATTATTAGAGATACTCTGCGACGATTTTTTATTTTCAGTACAAGTAAAAGACAGAGGCCCATCTCAGCTGACTTGTGAGTGGAAACCGCAACGTATTTCAAGGTCGCCCAGTCTCTCTCTCTCTCTCTCTCTCTCTCTCTCTCTCTCTCTTTCCTACCTTTCACTCGACTCTGAGCCTGACAGAGGCTCCGTTCAATGCTAAAAGAATGTAGCCGTCTTTGATTTTTTTTGTGTGTTTTTTCCAGCGAAGCTAGGCGATAATTGTGCCTACATTTTATTGCAGTCAATAGATTGTTGCATGCTGTTATTGCATAAATACTGATAAGACATCGGTAGTACCGCCATTTGCATAAATATTTTTGCCACATGTCGCAACTGTTTAGAGAATAGATAGAACTCCCATTGACAAATTGTGGAGCCAGCGAGTTGCCACTTATGCTCTATATATATACATTGATTATGACAGCAGGAATTTAAATAGTAAAAGAGACTGTGTTGGAATGAGCATCACTATGAAATATAAGTATAGAACTCTGTTCTTACTTCTGAATGCCAGTCTCCATTGTATATATATATTGATATTTCTGATTTAGTATATTTATTTTTATTGTTTATTATTCTTATTTTTAGATCATGATTATTAGTAATGTTATTATGTTGACTGATATTGTTGCTATCTCTCAATGGCCTGTTGCTAATTACTATTTTTGAAATGAAATCAGCAGTAACTTGATGATTTGTATCTTTTATCTGAATTCATACTTGATGTTACTGTAGCCACCGCTAATAAGAATGTTTCTTTAGTGGCTTTTCTCAGCATTTAATGATTGTTCTTTTTGACATTTATAGTAGAGTAATGCTATGTAGCAGTTGCTAAGTCCTAAGTATCTTGGAATAATAATCTAGTTGTGTAGACACATACCTTCCATTACCACCCTATTCCTAGGCAGCCCCGACCTGCAAGTTCTAAAAGTCTTTAGATTTTGTCCGTCAGACAAGTCCCTAGTGCCCATTGAATAGAGATTGCAATCACTTGCAGTTGCAGGGGAGGCAAAGTATAGCCTCGATTACCAACGTATGGCCATTGTTGGTACCCTGAAGTCATAGGGAACCTTTCTTACAACTGTAGTAGTGACAGAGGTTCAAATTTTAATCCCGAGATCTGCTTCGAAGGTACGTGTGGAGGGCCGTACAGGAAGAGAATCGCTGTGACGTTGCAGGTCTCCTGCGTGGTGGTCTTAGTCAAGATCGGCCGAGGGCTTTTTTGTTGGATGTTCACCCTTGAGGGTGAGCGGACCTTCCACTTGTGTCCCGCGGGACGAGGAAGCCGGGCTGGAAGGATTAGCGGGATGGGCCCAGTCCTTGTCCTTTTTGTTTTGCCTATCCGAGTAACGGAGATAGGGCAACAAACCTGGGCCTGCAGCAAGGACAGCGAGGGAGCGAAAAATTAGAATCCCCGAGGGAAACCGTGGAATCGCACCTAGCAAGAATTCATGAGCAAGGGACAGAGAAAACGAAAGTCGTCCTAGACAGAGAAAACGAAAGTCGTCCTAGACAGAGAAATTAAAAGTCGTCCTAGACAGAGAAAACGAAAGTCGTCCTAGACAGAGAAATTAAAAGTCGTCCTAGACAGAGAAAACGAAAGTCGTCCTAGACAGAGAAAGTAAAAGGCGTCCTAGACAGAGAAAACGAAGGTCGTCCTGGACAGAGAAAGTAAAAGTCGTCCTAGACAGAGAAAACGAAAGTCGTCCTAGACAGAGAAAACGAAAGTCGTCCTAGACAGAGAAATTAAAAGTCGTCCTATCCATTGGTCTCTGAATAGTAATATAATATGAAAGTAACACATGTTTTGTTTCAGGAGTAGTTTTTAAGGCTTAATTTTAAGACAAATCAATGCCCTAATAATGATAGGAATAGAATTTATGAAGGTAAGGTCTCTTATAGAAATTACTGTTGATGTTATGGTCTATATCATTTTAAATGTGTATACATGCTAATACTCTACTTAATTTGTTTGCTAATGTTCTACATGAGTCATAATTTTACTGTAATTAACTCAATTTTGTCTTTTGAAGAAAAAAGAGAAGTAGATAAAGTAATGTTTTGATTTAAACTGACTTTTGATCTTAATTAATGTTTGATATTAGTTTCACACTGGAATTATGTTGTTTAAATATAAGAATATGTTTGTATTACAGATCTCCAACAAGGAAATAGACCCTGCATGCTCTAGTTGTCTGTAAAAGTACTCTATATATGTTATGTTTGTGTAATTTGTATAGGAATTCTTAGAAAATAGCTTAAATCATTCGGCCCCATTTCTATTGTAAACTAATGTTAGCTAGGATATGTCCAAGAGCTCCCGGAAAATTAGCCCATGCTTCGACTGAAATAAGAGATATTTCAGTTTTGGTTGGGAGGGATGTCGTATGACTTCCGTCATGCTGAAGCCAGTCCGTCATGCTGAAGCCAGAATCTGAAACTTGTAACAGATCTTGAGGGGTAACGGTTGGTCGAGGGCACAGAGATTTTATTACAATGTTTGTAGAAAGTGTCAAGGAAATATATGACCGGAACCGTGAGACTTAGGATCTGGCATCGAGAAGGGCAGGAAAGGCCAGGAAGTTAGCCATTTCCTAAACCGCAGGAAACATACACTTGTGTTTCGTACGCAGGTACACGCCCGGGAGAGATGCCCAATAACTCCTCCCCGGAAGTAGGCGGGATTCCACTTTGAACCTGGCGTTGATTAGCTGGACTAGATCTCACTGATTTCATTGGAGAATTGGATGTTAAGCCCCGCCCTGCCCCTGGGGGTATTTCAAGAGCCACCCGGGGCAGAGACAGTTAGTTAGAACTTTGCCAGGGGCACGAATAGATCATAGATTGTGATAGTCATAGGGTGGGGGCATTGAGGCGTCGAAGTTGTGTTGTACTCTAGAATAAATATAAGCAAAGGATTCACTGCGTGTCCATTCTTACCTTGTACCCGTCTGGTACTAATAATTATAAGTATATATACGTAGGAGGAAAATCCCTACGTCAGTGGTGACACTCGGTGGGATAATAATAAAATCCCTACGTCATATATATATATATATATATATATATATATATATATATATATATATATATATATATATATATATATATATATATATATATATATATATATATATATATATATATATATATATATATATATATATATATATATTAGGGTTATATGCTAGGTGTTCACGTCATATAAAAGTCATTATTTCTTTCAGTAATGACGGTATAGGCATATATATATATATATATATATATATATATATATATATATATATATATATATATATATATATATATATATATATATATATATATATATATATATATATATATATATATATATATATATATATATATATTAGGGTTATATGCTAGGTGTTCACGTCATATAAAAGTCATTATTTCTTTCAGTAATGACGGTATAGGCATTTATATATATATATATATATATATATATATATATATATATATATATATATATATATATATATATATATATATATATATATATATATATATATATATATATATATATATATATATATATATATATTAGGGTTATATGCTAGGTGTTCACGTCATATAAAAGTCATTATTTCTTTCAGTAATGACGGTATAGGCATTTTTAGTATATATATATATATATATATATATATATATATATATATATATATATATATATATATATATATATATATATATATATATATATATATATATATATATATATATATATATATATACATATATATATATATATATATATATATATATATATATATATATATATATATATATATATATATATATATATATATAACCTAATATGCATATTACAGACAGACAAATTCAATGTTTACCTTTATCATTATATATATATATATATATATATATATATATATATATATATATATATATATATATATATATATATATATATATATATATATATATATATATATATATATATATATATATATATATATATATATATATATATATATATATATATATATATATATATATATATATATATATATATATATATATATATATATATATATATAAATAAACAAAACAGCAGATCTTCATGGCCCTCTAATGATTCTGGCTCCTCCTGCTCTTCCTCGTGAACTGCTGTTGCTGCTTGCAATGCTCCTTCAGTGGAAGTGATGTATGTCTTTTTCGTTCCAATCATATTCAAAATATCTGGAGGCACTTCATAATTAAAGCAGATTTTTCCATGTCTTCTTAGCCCTGAACGTATTCCAAGAATAGCATTCATCATTTTCGTCTGCATTCTATTTCTTATCACCAACCGAATTCTTTAAGTCACTCATGAAATGAGGATACAAAACATTCTTTAATATAGCACTGCACTTGGATCTCTTAATCTTTGCCATCGATGCTATTTTGCTATCAGTGAAGCATGCCTTGCATAAATCATTCAATAGATCGCAAGTTGATACTGAAATATGTTCTGCAATAAGCAATGCCATACGCCCTTCTGCAATCTGAGATTCACTTGCTTTTCTCAAAGGCTGAAATGGTATTGTAAGCTGTCTTGCATTGGATGAATCGGCATTTGCCCTGTGTTTTTTTCGTTTTCCCGTGAGCTTTCAAAGCACATAACTCAGGCACAAGAACGCACTGACAAAGTTTACAATTAGGCACACTTTCACCACTTCCCTTCTTTTTTTCAGTTAACCAATGTTTTAATTCTTCAACATGAAGCCACTCCCTTCGAAATTTCTGTGTATATTGCGTCTTAGGCATTTTGAATATAGATTCAATATTCCGGTATAGTACCAACGATCGTCAACCTCAATCAAGAATGACTGCCTTGCGTGGGTCCGATTACACTCTACAGATCGCCCGAGTCCCGACGTTGGCTGGCAGGAACAAATCAAACTTGAGTAGGAATCATGAGTGATACGCGTATGGTATGTAAGTTGGTAACTTTTTAGCAACTGGTACTAGGAAATACAAGCATCAATTTGATTTTTGTGAATCGGATTGGAATAACATAATTAATGAGATGATAACATGTTTTAGAAAAAAAAATCCAGAAAACCGCTAAACATTTTCATAAAAAGCTAAAATTTCCCGCTAGCCGCTAAACTCATTTTCTTCCAGCTAGATTTCAGTAAAAAGATCCAGATCTAGCGGGAAAACTGCTAAAATGGCAACACTACTGGGAAATCTGGCATGCGGTTGACTGTTCTTAAGGAATAATAATTATTTTTTTCCCTAAATACGACGTCGTAATTTATCATCTGCCCATAATTCAGCACTTGTTGCATACTTCGAGATCTTATTGTTGACACATTATATGTCGGGGGGGGGGGGTCTAGTCCTGCAACAAATTTCCCATATTAAGGAAATTTCCCGTAACGGTCAGTGGTGTTTCAAAGTCCGTAACGAAAAAGGAGAAAATAAAAAAAAGTTAGAAATGAGCGGTATCGATAGGTAAGTAAAATAACTATTTAGACTGGTTTAGTAAGTTTTCTAAAGTAATTTTTCACGGCATAAAAAGAAAAAAGTCATTAAAAAGCTGTTGAAGTAATAAAAGTATAGTCATATTTTGCACTGAATTCGCAATTGGATTTGAATCGGCGAAGACGGAATTTAGAGGTGGTAATAATTTTGTTTTTATAGATTATATTATGTGTGAGTTATTTGTCAATTTGTGTCCAAAGTATAGAAAAGGCCTCTAGTAGAGAGTTTTGTATATAATATACTGCATAACTATATGTCACTGATAGTCTCCACGTAAGAGGTGGACGGACGGATTAAAAAGCTGGGGAATTGGGGATGGATGCCCTCCCTATCGCCCCGCCGTGGGATGCTGGAATGCTAGTCCGTTACATCCCAAGTTGAGACTGACGCCACGGCGGTCCTCACCCTCAACCCTGTATCCTTGTGATGAAAATTAATTTTAAATGTATTTATACTTAAGGCTACTCCACCATTCATTAGTCTCCTGGCTAGTACAGTGGTAACGCGCTGGCCTCGCATTCGCGAGGTCGACAGATCGCGCCTCGTCCAGGCAAGAGAGTTTAAGCTGTTTACTGGGGAGGTTACTGCTGTGGCTGAACACCACAGTGGGGGGTTGGGGCCTGTGCCGGTTGGCGACCAACCTATGGGTCCTCCATGACCCGTTCCACACATCCGTGGGTGGAGAATCTAAAAAAAAAACAAAAAAACATTCATTAGTCTGGCGTAATAATTTTTTTTTTTAAGGACATTTTGACTCTGTGATATTACAACTAATAGTGACTTATATATATACATATATATATATATATATATATATATATATATATATATATATATATATATATATATATATATATATATATATATATATATATATATATATATATATATATATATATATATATATATATATTTTTTTGTGTGTGTGTGTGTGTGTGTGTGTGTGTGTGTGTGTGTGTGTGTGTGTGTGTGTGTGTGTGTGTGTGTGTGTGTGTGTGATTACCTAATTGTGTTTACGGGAAAGAGCCCAAAGCTCGTATCTTCCCGTCTCCTGAACGGTTCCATTTTAGACTTAGTGATACTTATCGTACCTGTCCTTAAAACTATGGATTGAGATAGCATTAACTACCTCCTCGCTTAGCGAATTCCAATTATCAACTACTCTTACACTGAAAAAGTATTTCCTTACATCCTGCAAAGAAGTTTTCTTACGAAGCTTCAAACTATGACCTCTAGTTCTAGAGCCAGCCATATCGAAATATCGATCCCTATCCACTCTATCATAACCATGAAGGAATTTAAAGACTGTCACCATATCCCCCCTTACTCTTCTAGCTTCGAGTGATGGCAAGTCTAATTCCCTCAGCCTCTCATCATAACCGAGATTGCGTATTTCTGGCACCAGTTTCGTGGCATGTCTTTGAACTTTTTCAAGCTTAGCTATGTGCTTTTTCAAGTGCGGATTCCAAAAGGGGGCTGCATATTCGAGTTTTGGCCTCACATAGGTTACATAAATATTTCTGAACATTTTCTTGTCCATGTGCCTGAAGGCTACCCTTACATTTGATAAGAATGCATATGCTGCCCTTACTACGCCATTTATATGTATTTCTGGAGACAAATCTGCCAGTATGTTTACTCCTAGATCTCTCTCATTTTCTGTCTCTTGAAGTTGTACTCCAGCCACCGAGTAGTCAAGCTTGGGCCTTCTTGCATTTGTACCCATTCTCATTACCTTACATTTTGAGGTATTGAATTTCATTAGCCACTTTTCTGACCACTCATGCAGATTATTTAGATCCTCCTGAAGTTCTCTACCATTGTTCTCGTTTTTTACTTTCTTCACAATCTTTGCATCATCTGCAAACATATTCATGAATGAATTTACAGACTCTGGTAGGTCATTTACATATACAAGGAACAAAAGTGGCCCTAAAACTGAACCCTGTGGAACTCCACTACTAACTCTTCTCCATTCAGACACTGAGTGTCTTACTCTAACCCTCTGTTCCCTTCCTTCTAAGTAAGTTTTTATCCATTCCAAAACATTTCCACCTATTCTAGCCATTGATTGCAGCTTCCTAATAAGTCTCCCATGTGGAACAGTGTCAAACGCTTTCTGGAAGTCTAGGAATATGCAATCTGCCCAGCCCTCTCTTTCCTGTAAGATTTGGCTTACCTCATCATAAAATTCTAATAAGTTTGTTACTGTTGATCTTCCTTCTCTGAAGCCATGTTGCCTCACTGACAAAAAGTTGAAGGATTCCAAGTGAAGAGAGATATGTTTCCTTAGTAGTTTCTCCATAACTTTGCAAACTATGCTGGTCAAGGAAACTGGTCTATAGTACAGAGCCGTATCCCTCCTTCCCTTTTTGAAGATAGGTATCACATTTGCTTGTTTCCAGCATCTTGGAATCTCCCCCGACTCCAGTGACTCCTTAAATATGATACTTAGTGCCACTGATATTGTGTTTGCGCATTTTTTAAGCACATGAGGGGATATGTCATCAGGACCTGTAGCTTTATGAACATCTAAATCCATCAGCGCTTTGCATACCTCTGTGGCTGTAAGGTTGATGTTCTCTAATACCGGCCTTTGAGCTTCTATCACTGCAATCTGAGGGGGTGGGGTATTTTCTACTGTAAATACTGACTGAAACTCCTTGTTCAATTCTTTGCAGATCTCTTCATCCGTCTCAGTGATGCTTCCATCTGCTCTCTTTAGCCTTAAAACCTGTTCTTTTACCTTCAGTTTTCCTCTGATAAAGCTGTGGAAAAGCTTGGGATTTTCTTTAGCCTTCCTGGTGATGTCCCTCTCATAATCTCTCTCTGCCTCTCTCCTTTTACTTAGGTAGTCATTTCTTGCTCTTTTGTAGGTTTGCCAGGCATTTATGTTTTTTCTCCTCCTATACCTTTTCCAGCATTTGTCTCTCCACTCCTTAGCTCTTTTACACCCATTATCGAACCATTTCTCTCTGGCATGAATTACACCTACTTTGGTGACAGGTATGCAGCAATCTACTATCTTCCCATATTTCTCACAAAAGATGTCATACATTTCTTGTACAGATTTGTTGTAAAATAAGGTTCTCCAGTCAATAACTGCAAAAAGCTCATTCATTTTGATGTAATCTCCTTTCGGATAGTTCCTCCTCATGTCCTCAGTGCCTCTACTCTCAGGAAGAATGTCTTCAATGATATACTCCATCAACAACACACAGTGGTCACTCTTTCCAATTGGTGGTTCATACTCAATATTTTCAATATCCAACACATTATCTGTGAACACTAGATCAAGTAGTGATGGCTCATCCCCACCCCTGGCTCTTGTTGGTTCCATTACATGTTGGTGTAGGAAATTCCCTTGTACGCAATCTAGGAATCTTGCCGCAAATGAGTCCTCACCACTGTGTGGGTCAAGATTTATCCAATCTATCTCTTTATGATTAAAGTCTCCCATAATCAAAATCCTACATTTTTTCTCCCGTGCCATGTTAACAACTGAGTTTATGACTTCAATAGTACCTATATGACTTTCCTCATAAATTTCAAGCCTATTTTGGTTCCTTGGTGGGTTGTATACAACAGTTATTATAATGCTCTCTGACCCAGTATTTATGCGAGCAACAAGAAATTCCCTGAACTCACTTTCTATAGCCAAGTTTATTTCTTCAACTTGAATCCTCTCACTTATGAGCAGTGCTATCCCTCCACCAGTCCTCTCAGATCTTTCAGCCCTTAGTATTCTGAAGCCCTTAGGAAAAACTGTGACACTGTTTATGTCCTCACTCAACTTTGTCTCTGTAATTGCTACTATATCTGCCTTACTGTTGTGAATCCTATCTTTTAATTTTACTGCCTTACCAGCTAATCCATCAGCATTTGTGTATAACAATCTTAATGAGGCCCCATCCCCTGATCTTCTGTCATTATCTTCTTTATCTCCCCTTTGTCTGGAAGTATTTTGTAACGAAAATTTTTCTTCTCTTCTTCATTTCTTTCATCATTTAACCTTCTTGCCTCTTGCAACAAGTTTTTGATCTTTCCCATCTCTTCCTGTGTTCTGTATCGTCTAATGAACACTTCTTCGCATTTTTTAAGGTCTTTTAGACTTTTTTTTCTCAACAATATTTCCCTACATGTTTCCCCTCTCTCAAAGGTTACTTTTGTTGGTCTCGGCTTTCCTTCCCTCGAATATTTACCTAGTTGGTGTATGTTTACAATATCCTCAGGACCATATACTACTCCAAGCTTTCTTATCAGGTCTACAACGCTAGCTTTATTTTCTTCAAGTCTCCCCTGCCATGTTGGCTCCTGGGATTCACTTATGCCTGAGATTACCACTGTCTTCTCCTTATCAAGTGCCTGTCTGATGAGTGGGTTTGCCCTTTCCATCACAACGTCTTTCATTTTTTCGATTACTGTCTCTTTATAGTCAACTGTTTGTATGTTTTCCAGTGCCACCACCTTTACAGCCTCTTTTACTGCCACATTCCTCTTTAGTGCATCAGCAAAGGACGTTTTTATGGCATCATTTTCCATATTCAGCTCCTGGAACTCTTTTCTGAACTGTTCAATGTTTTCCTTAATCTGAACATTCCAAGCAGCAATCTCGTCTCTCTCAGAAGAGAGCAGTGAACTAACATCTAATTCCTTTAGGTTGTCATTCAGCTGTTTGTTTTTATCTTCTTGTTTAGAAATTCTAGATTCTAGTTGAGTCTTTTCCCCTTCCAGCTTCTTTATTCTTTTTTCTAGTTCCTTTCTCTCCTGCCCTTGTGTTTTATTTGCTTCCTCCAAAGATCTTATTTGTTCTCTGAGTGTTTCATTCTCTTTCATTTCTCCATCCATATTCCGAATTTTATCATCAAGGCTTATAACCATTTCCTCTAACTTCTTGATTCTCTGTTTAAGTCCCCTGATGACTACCCCTTCTCCCAACCCATGGGTGGGAGAGGTTTGGGACAGAGATGGCTTCATTTTTATGTTCTCCCTCTCACAAAATATAGAAAGAAGACGAGAAAGAGGAAAAAAAAAGAAAAGAGAAAAACTTCTAATTTAGCTTCACACAGAATTTTTATATCTCCATATAAGTGCTATTTAGTGACTCAGTTTGTCTCCTTTCTGGTAACACACATCTTAACTTAAAAACTTGACCATGGTAATTTAAGTATAAAAAGAAAAAGAAAAACAAAAGTCAAACCTGAAGGAAAATTCGAATTTGTGTTTGAGGTGGCACCCACCTGTTTCTGTTATATATTCTTCCTAACTGATAAACTGACTTGCTAACCAAGATATGTTATCACGGGATTAGACTTTACATTTAACTCAATATATATAGAAAATAACAAAATAGTAAAAGAGAAAGCTAAAAGAAAAGCAAAAAAATGAAGAAAATAAGACTGCTGTACTACTTGGCAACTTAACTCAGTACTGTTGACAGGTGGGTATTTGGTAATTTTTTATTCTTTTATTATTCATTTTTTTCGTGTATCAAACTAACTAACTAGTTAATATAAATGGGAAGGATACTGATTTTAACAATATATAGAACCACAGGATCAGGTAAACGGCTTAAGAGCTTTCCCCAGTTTACACAAAAAATTAGGTAATGTGATGTGATGGCTCCACCTCTGGCAACTCTTCTAGATTTCCCTCAAGGCAGAACTGGACGGCAGCTTCTCTCTCTCTCCTCACGAAAAAGTTCTCAATTTTTTTTCCTTTAATATGAGCAGTCTCGTCTTACAACAAATATAAGTTTTTGTACTCACAATACTCTGCAGGATTTCAGATTTATGGAAATTATGGTAAAGTTTTCCCCTAAGCACTTAGTCACTCGAAACAGTTAAAAATTTAAGAGGAGCAATTCCGTGTGTCACTGAACGCGGTGTGTGTGTGTGTGTGTGTGTGTGTGTGTGTGTGTGTGTGTGTGTGTGTGTGTGTGTGTGTGTTTAATGTACTGGGTATCTCTATATGTACTTGATCCTAAAATATCTAGGATAGCTTTTCTACTCGTGACATGTAATCCATTAATTTTTTTTTATGATTGTGACGCCAGGGCTGGGCAAAAAAAAAAAAATTAAATAAAACAGCCCTCATCGGGCCTGGGCACGAAGAATACATAAAGTAAAAAGAAACAGGGATGGAGAGTGTAATGACTTGTCAGATGTGAAGGGATAATAAGAGATGTGTTATGAACATCCAAGACCATTCAGTGTAGCTGTAGGCATAGAAAAAGATTGATAGTCCCTGAGTTATATAATAAGTGTGTAAATAAGTTAAAGTTAAAGTTTGCCGGTGTTTCAGTTCCGATATCCATCTGAGATGCTCCTCGGAACGTCAGCCGAGGCAAGCCCCAACCCCCCCACTGTGGTGTAAGTATCTTTTATAGAGTTTAGCACTTGTAATTTCCCATCTATTATTTCGCGTGTTACAGGTAACATATATATATATATATATATATATATATATATATATATATATATATATATATATATATATATATATATATATATATATTTTATAATTTCTTTATTTTTTTTTAATGATTGTGACACCAGGACGGGCTAAACAAAAGTAATAAAATAAAACAGTCTTCATTGGGCCTGGGCACGAAAAATACATAAAGTAAAGAGAAACAGAGATTAAGAGTGTAATGACTTGTCAGATGTGAAGGGATAATAAGAGGTGTGTAATGAATATGCAAGGATATTCAGTGTGATGTAGGCATAAAATAAAAACCGTAACTGAAGGAAGACTTAACATCGAACTGTCCTGGACAGTCCCATATAGTTTTACAAAACCTTCAGCTGTAGTATCGCAACGGGTGGCTGGTGCCATGGGCCAACCTACTACATCTTGGTTCTATTACTGAATAAATAGTGTGCAGTGTAGTAGTTGTCTGTCTATCCTTCAGTTCCGATGATAAATCTTAATAACGATCACAGTTATTACTCTTTTTAAGTACCTCGAATGATCAATATAAACTCACCCAATAGGGTTACAATATGGGATATTGTATAGACGAGTAAAAAAAAAAAAAAAAAAAAAAAAAACAGTAAAGTTCAGTAACCCTGTAAATGATGTCATGTTAGGTGACTTACCTTTTATATTATCAGTAATTCGAGAAGAGAACCCTGAAATTACTCTTCATATGATCCACAAAAAGCGTCATGGCTGTGTTACACTGTTCTGTTGACACGTATTTTAATGCCACGAGTTTTTGTAAGTCCCAATTTCCTAGGTAATTTTACCTTATCATCAGTTTAAATCATAAGAAATTATCCCTTTTCTCATAGATCAAAGAACCAATACATCATAGCCTAGTATAAATGACAGCGATGTTTGGAGAACCACTGATTAGGATAAACATGAAATTCTTATGGTGAGTTAGAATTTCCACAATGAGGGTAAAATTCTTTTTGAAGTCGTAAATATAGCTTTGCAGATCCTGTAAAGTCAGTGTCACTTGTGGTACATGACGAAGGTAAGTCTCTCCGGCTAAAACTGACCTAGGGAAGTGAAAACAAAAATTTCTTTGAAATATTACAAACTGGAGAAAACTGAACCCTAATATATAGAAATAATATTTTTATTCAGAAGTATTCTTTAGTCACCCTTCTTGTGGTGTTTTAAGTCAATAGGCTTTCTATATTTGCTATTCCGTAATGGAAACCAGCCCTCATACCCCAGCTCTAATCTGTGTCCACCCCCGTAATGAGGACTCATTGTGGCACATAAAATGTGTTGATTATAATAAGCAGAGTAGGCCTTCTCTATGTAACATTACATAGGCCCTGCTATGAAGGTAGGAAAAATGTTCCATAAGACAGTTGCTACTATGATAAATTCCCCTTAGGACGATTGCCCCTAGGGACATCTGCCCCTAGGGTAATTGTCCCTTCAGTATTCAATAAAAATCTTAAAACTCAACCTAACCTAACTTCAATTACAGATTAAGCATCTAAAAATTTATCAGGTGCCTATTTGGGGATTGATTCATTATATCTTACTTATATGATATATTTCGCTTTAATATCAGAGAGCAATTGTCCGATTTTGCATTAGGAGGCATTGCCCAAAGGGGCAATCGTCCTGGTAGCATTCGTTCTAAAGGGGAGTTTCCATGCCCTCCACTTCCCTGTATATAATACAATTATTTAAAACTTACGAAGAAGTCATGATAGATATTTTTTGACACTGGTGTTATCCATTTATACATTAAGAGTAATAAACAAATCGTAAGCTCTTTTTTTCATATTTTTTGACCATGGAGCATATCTACTTATTTTAACATAATAATAATAATTATAATAATAATAATAATAATAATAATAATAATAATAATAATAATAATAATAATAATAATAATAATAATAATAATAATAATAATAATAATGTCGAACATTATTCGAGATTCTTTGGTGCTTAACGAGTCTAAACGAAGCGAAGAGAGAGAGAGAGAGAGAGAGAGAGAGAGAGAGAGAGAGAGAGAGAGAGAGAGAGAGAGAGAGAGAGAGAGAGAGAGAGAGAGAATTTTGAAGAGTATAATCCAGCATATGTGCGTTCGTTCGTTCGTTAAGTGTCTTCGCCTATTATATTGCTAATGTTAAGTTGTTGTTTTTTATTTCAGTTATGTTCGTAAAATTCAGTCATCACTTTTCAATAACCATCTCTCTCTCTTAGTTATTATAGTGGTCATTGGTAGATGGATGTAAGAGAGAAAAAAAAAACTGCAGTTCTCGGGATAATGAGTATGTTTTTCCTACTGAAATAGGCTTTAGAAACAGTGTTAGGAAGTCAAATACTCCAGTTGATCCCTCCTCATTTGGATCTGGTAAGGAAGAGAAACCCCAGGGTACTCTCGGGTTATCCATATTAGCAAGACATCTAACCTATCCTACCATAAACTTTCCTAACCTAACCTATCCTAGCCTAACCCTAACATTTTACAGCGTTATTTAGCTTTACATGGGGTTACTCTTCTTTACCAGATCCGAATATCTTAATGGGATAGGCTGTATGTGTCATCTTATTTCTCTATCATATTTTGGTGTTAGAAGCTGACACTTTTTACAAAGGAAAAAAAAATGTCCTTTAAACTGATGCAAGCTATGTGGGGAAAGGAAAAACCCAAATTGCCTCTGAAACATTTACAAGTTTACAAAATAGATCAACTGAATCTGATCGACTGCAGAAAAATAAAAAAAATTAAAAAGCTTGGTTGTGAGCGTCCATGACAGTGTTTCTACATTCAAGGAAATTGTCCTGATATCAGGAAATTTGGGTGTTGACAAGGATGCGCTTAGGAAATGGTAAATTTAAGAAAATCACAGGGAATTGTCGATAAAATGAGAATAATTAGAATTTAAAAATAATTAAAAATTACAATATCTATAGTACTATGATTCAAGGATATTTGAAAGGAAATTGAGTGGATTACTTTTTCATTTTGTATAACCCAGCCATTATGTTAGTAGTGGATTTGGATGATTTGTTACTCCCTGGAGCCTGGGTCTTGGAGGCAACAATGTTTTATATATATATATATATATATATATATATATATATATATATATATATATATATATATATATATATATATATATATATATATATATATATATATATATATATACACTTTTTTATTTAACATTGTTTTAGTGGCCAGAGGTTTGGTAAAATTACATAAAATATATGATTGGACTCCAGTCAATATAACTAGATTAAAAAAGAATAATGTTTGGTTGATTATGTACTTTTGATTTTTATAACCCAGCAATTATTATGTTATTAATGGATTTGGATGAATTGTTACTCCCTGGGTCCTGGGCCTTGGACAGAAGTGATCAGTGTTACATATATATATATATATTTTTTTTTCTGAACTGGACTCTTACTGTATACTTGTAGTCTTGTAGCCTAGTGCTAGTGTTCCAATACACAGTGAAAGCTGACTTTTATTACTATTCTTTACCAAAACGTAAATTTATCTCCGGGTTATAGGTTTAACAACAGCCAAAATACTTGTAAACCTAAGAAATCCGTTATTAGGTGTATAAACTATAAAGGCATATCCATGTACAGTATATGGTCTAGCATGCGAACTGAAGAAACAATAGCTATTATAGCTGAGGACAAGGCAGAATATGAGCCCCTCCTGAGAGGAGGAGGTTCACAGTACTAAAGCCAACTATGTTAATGGATTTAGGGTTAAAATTGTCTATACTAAAACCATGCAAACAAATGCTAAATTACGCTCTCCAGACTTGTTTGTTATGACGTAGAGCTTTTCCTCCTACGTATATATACTTATAATTATTAGTACCAGACGGGTACAAGGTAAGAATGGACACGCAGTGAATCCTTTGCTTATATTTATTCTAGAGTACAACACAACTTCGACGCCTCAATGCCCCCACCCTATGACTATCACAATCTATGATCTATTCGTGCCCCTGGCAAAGTTCTAACTAACTGTCTCTGCCCCGGGTGGCTCTTGAAATACCCCCAGGGGCAGGGCGTGGCTTAACATCCAATTCTCCAATGAAATCAGTGAGATC
>JAXCGZ010019984.1:5000-26759 GCA_037179515.1 Halocaridina rubra
GTAAAACGCCTTTTGATTGGTTGGCTACAGGTTGTGAAGCATAACGTCTTTTGATTGGTTGCCTGAAGGGTGTGCCAGCATAGTGCCTTTTGATTGGCTGCATGAAGGTCGTGGCAATATAAAATCTTTTGATTAGCTCCCAGAAGGGTGTGACAGTATACTGTTTTCTGATTGGCTGATGCAGTTCAAGTTGTCAATGAGAACGTTTCATGTTGATATCAGTATAGGAAACATTACAGAAAACTAATGTGATTTAATATTTTTTTCTGTTTTAAATTTTATCCGTTTTAAGTTTAAATATACTTAAAAAAACTACCTCAAAATGAATACCTAATCACATCTTTTAAAAATGTAATAATAATCCCTAATTTAATATATATTATGAGACCCTTTGTAAGAATGATGTTGGTAGCCCTGTATCTATCGTAGTGCCAATGTTGACACACCGTGACGTCACATGTTTACATTTCTGGATCCGATGCGAGATTAAGAGTACCAGGAGGAGGAAATGGTGTCGTCCTGCACCGTGAAGGGTGTATATTACTAACATATACGAGATTAAGTGAATAAATTGATAGCTGAATAGATATGTTCTCGTTTAATAAACGCTATTTTTTTTTTTAGTGTGACACCAGGTCAAGCAAAGAATATTTCCCTCATCGGGCCTTGGGCACGAAGGAAATATCGAAGAAACAGATTGGATGTTGCGGCGTTCCAGATGGGAATACACATTAAGGATGGAATATGGCGTATTTGTACAGGACCAGAAGGAAGCATCTTCTGGTGCATGACCGAATGGCACTCTGGTTATTCCACCGGAAATGTGCCAACTCCGATGTTCAATAACAATACATTCCAGACTGCAGGTTAGGGTAAATTTGTATTTTCACACCCCAACGAGTTAAATAAAAATACAAAACACTGAAATATATTTAAAATGACCAAAAAACAATTAACTTACCAACCCGTTTCTTAACTTGGGGTGAACTAACCTAACAATATTAGTGTAATTTCATGGGTTTGCTTTCCTGAGGGTGTGAAAGTATAAATTTATCATATCTGTTTCATAAATCTAGTGTAGGAACAGAGACACGCCTTGTATTATCCCACAAACCTTTATTAAATCTAATTTCAAATACTGGAAAATTCCAAAACTGCTGGTTGATGTTAATATATAAATATATGAACTGTTACAATACAGTTTAAACCATGGGTAAGTGTTTACTTTCACACCCCAAGTTACTGATTAATAGGTTAGGTTTTAACAACGTTTGGTTAAGTTATGAGGTTAGTTCACCACCAATTAAGGAACATGATGATTACTGAAATTATTGCTTTATACTTGCTATTGATATTTTCCACTGTTTTATATACATCATTTACCTGTTTTTCCTTTTTATATATTTACTATACTGAAATTAATATCAAATAACCTTTGACTACAGTGTGCTAGACCAACCTACAAAGATTACAAGTTACAAATCTTAATACCCAAATTTAAAAATTTAAAAATCATATAAATAATTTGCAAAATACACTAATACCTCATTTTAACGGACTAAAGGGGGAAATGTCAACCTGATATTGCCGATAACTCATAGTTACCGAAATGGGATCTGTAGAGGCTAATATCATGAAATACATTATGAAAGGAAGAGGAATAATATATTTTTTTATTCTAGCACTAAATCAACCGCTTCGGATTTCGTCCGTTGAGTCCGATATCCGTTAAACAGGGATCCATAAACTCAAGGAATGCGTGTAAATGTAAATTTGCTATATGTTTAACAACAACTGGATAAAAATTACTGAATATTTGGCCAATTATACATAATCAGATTTACTAATAATATTAAAAACCAGACATGCAACCTATTATGTAAGTTAACACATACGCTGACCACATCGCAATCATAACATAGCATTAAATAATGATATTTTAAATTCATCGATTTTAGTGCCACTAGCGCTCAGTGTTCACTGCTAAATCTTGGTGTAACTGTAAAGCCTTTGCGCATATTATAGCATCACTAACACTATCTCTAGCAACTCTTTTTCATTTATCCAAGCTAACAATCATTTTTCTACCTCTTCTTTAATCTAAGACCTATGCTTCGTTAAAACTGTCACTCCTTTAGCCACTTCAAGTGCCTTTAAGACCTCTTTATTCTTTAAAATAGTACAAATGGTCGATTTTGCCATGTCATACCGCATGGCAAGATCAGAAAAATGAACGCCGTTCTTATGTTTAGCTATTATTTCCTTTTTCACTTCCACTGTAATATGTTTAGGTTTTTTAACGCCACTTTCACAAACAGTTTTCACTTTCTTAGAAGCCATAATCAGGTCTAGCTTAAAGTAAAAAGCAAAAAGATTTGGAAATCTGCAATTAAATAACTTCACAGCGTGGGCACCAATGCAGAACTGAGAGGAAATATGTGGTCGCCTGGACAAACGTGGTCACCTGAGCGGATGTGCATGTGTATGTGCGTTCGTACCTCGAGGACTGTTCGTGGGTCGATGCAAAATTTGTCCAAATATTGTGTTCGTAGGTCAATATGTTGTGGTTGGGGGTGTTCGTAGGTGGAGCTTCCACTGTAAATGTTCCATACTTTATGAAAGCATATTAAAACTATACTTTCCATACTTTAACAAAACATATTACGACTTTGAACAATGCTTGTTGCATGTTTGTGAATGAGTAATAGTGTCTTTTGCAAAGTCTGGTTTATTAAACATGTAGAGCCAAACAATAGCAGACAGAAGTCCTTTGTGATCACGTTCATGTTCTGCAGTCAAAATCTGACCAGTCTTCATAAAATACTATTCCAGTAGCTTTTCCTAAAATGTGTTATGGATTTTGTCCATCTTGACAGCTATGTAGGAGAATGCAGTGGCGTAATGGTTAGAATTCTCTACTAGGAGATGACAGACCCACAATCAAGCTAACCAAGGGTCATTAGGAAGGGTATCCAGCCTTAATTCCTCAGCTCCAGTCTGTCTGTGTTCACTCTTATAACGGGGACTAGTAGTGACATATCAAAAGTTATTATTCTTGACAGCTGTGTAGGGGAACATAGTGGAGTAGTAGTTAAACTGCTCGATTCAAGATGCGGCAGACCCACAATCGCACCAACCACGGGTCACTAGATGGGCATCTAGCCTTAATTCCCTAGTTCCAGGCTGTCTGTATTCACCCCCATTATGGGGTCTATTAGTAACTTATCAGATTATTATTCTAAAGAGCTGTAGGCACCATTGTAAAGTTAGGTAATGAAGTGTCAAACGGAAATCTTCACCTATTTTACAAGTATGAGAATTTCAAAAGGGAATTGATACATGTTTGGGCACTAAACAGTTTAGTGCCAAATGGGTTGCCCCAATAGGACAGCACCATAAAGTACCCGACCCCGAAAATACTCCCAATAGGATCAAGGGTAAGAGCAATCCACTAATAAGATTTTGAGGTTTGTGAAACACCTTTGAACATTTTGGGAGATACTGTATTGCAATTTATGAAGAAGGTTGGTTTTGTTACTTAAGGGGCTGCGGTACCTCGCATGAGTCGAGAAAAGACTAACATTGGATTGATTCCACCACAGGGCATTAGGAAGGGCATCAAGCCTTAATGCCTCACTTCCAAAATATGTGTCCACCCCCATCCGAGAGGGGACTAATTGAGGTATAAAATGGTTTTGTTACTGGTGGGCATAGCTGGCCACTATGACACACTGCTCAAGTATGTAAATTTACTTCTGTTTGGTTACTGATAAGGAATAGTAGATTATGTCACAGTAATTAAAGATAATCTTTATGTTTCAGATCAAGGAAACAACATGCTTCAAGTGAGAGTTAAACATGAGAACATATGTTAGACCTATTCAGGCTCAGTAAAGAAACAGTAATGGAACTAAAGTAATGCCTTTGAGGACTTCAAACATCTGATTATCAGTTTTAAATTGAAATATTAAAAACTCTGTAAAACAATGTATTAGATACTGTTTTATATATACACCGGTACGACAGGTTGAGGACATAAGAGAGAGATGGTTTGGGCATGTGGTGAGGAGATTTGAGGAGTATGTTGAAAGAAAGATGCTGAAAACGGAGGTGCCAGGCAGGAGGGGGAGAGGTAGGCCAAAGATGAAGTTTACAAATGTGGTGATCAAGGACATGAGGGTGTGTGGTGTGGCCAAGGAGAACACAGGAGATGGGGCAATAAGGAGATTATTGATCCGCTGTTGGTGCCCCTTACTGGAAAAGCCAAAAGATATGGTGATGATCGATAATGAGTATTTTATATTTACACATTTCATATAATACCTGCTTTTAGTATTCTTTTATTGAAGAGGCAGATTTAATAGTATATTAATATATATATTTCATACTGACAATAATTGCCTTGATTTTACAAATAAAAAAAGTAATAATTTTTATATTCTAGTAATACAGTACTTCAAAAGCCTAGCTTAATTAATATATCCTCAGAACACATCACATAAGTATTAATTGTAACATTGACAGTGATGAAACTTCCTTAACATACCTGCCAAATGCTTGACACAAATATTAAGGCAAGTCACCTAACCTAAACAAAGTTAACCTAACAATATGCATGATTATTCAGCTTTACATAGGGTTCTTGGGGGGGGGGGGGTTCCTCATCTTTACAAAATCCCATATTTATAAAATTTTTAGTATTGAGAATATGGCATTGGGAAATTATTTTACCATGCATCAAAGGCTTTTTATTTTTGTTAGACAATAAACACTTGATTACTAATTTCCTGAAGTGTTTTATTTTGAGAGATCCATTTCTGTTGCAAGTGGTGTGTGTATTTTCCTTTTGATGATAATACAGTATATGTATTTAATTCATGTTGAGAGCCTTCACGATGTTGTTTTACCATTCCTGAGTTTTGATAACTTATCAAGAGGCTAATACGTTAAGATGATTAAATAAGAGTTGAAAAGGACATAATCTTGTTTATAAATCTAGATTTTTCCCTCACAAAAAGTCAAGTTTTTCGTTTAAACTAAGACATCCCCCATGTAAAGGGGATAATAAATTTTGTATATTGATAGGTAAAACCTGTCTGTGGTCAGCGAGAAAAAGTGGTACCACTCAATACTCTGAGTCGTCAGGTCGAGGGTTCAAGGCCTGCCATAGTATGAGGTAAAAAAGGGCAGTCACTCAAGGCAACAATCACATCTGACAAATCCAATTTCTTCGCAAAGAAGGCACTGTCCTAACCCTTAGTAGAAAAGGAAGTCCATGACACATACCGATCACGTAATATAGAAACTAGTTTATCACTTTCTCAGTTACATGTACTGTAACAGTGTTTTCTTTGTTGTGAGTGTATGAAGAGAATACATTATACATATGTAAATATTTTTTGTTTGTATTCTATGTAAAAATAAATTTCCCTATTTTATGGGGAATATCTTTTAAGGCTTATATTTGTGTGCAAGTATGCAATAAATAATTAAAGATTCTCCAGTCTTAACCATTACTCTTAATATTTTATAAATGACAACTATATCTCTATATTTAATTTTAACTGTATCCTTGCAGTGTGCAGGAGGCCTCTATAAACAGAAGGTGCTAAAACAAATAAGATTTTGAATTTATGACATGTTCATCACTTTCTGAAATGTATACTTAGTTGTATTTAATATTATAAACATTAGACTTGGAACATTGTTTTGAAGCTCTGGTAAGTTAATTTTGCCAGATATCAGTACTGTACTGTATACTAAGGTAGTCACCGTGACTCAAGCAGTAGTGTCTTCGACTTTGAGGCGTCAGGTCGAGGGTTTGCACCCCATCACGTTCTGAGGTTAGCAAGGGCATGCACACAGGGTAACGATTACATTTGCCAAAACAAATCCTTTGCAAGAAGGCAACCGTCCTAGCCCTTGGTAGAAAAGGGAGTCCGTGATGTAAAACCGATAATCAATAATGTATACTAATCTATCGCATTTCAAGAATGCAGAATAAATATGCATTAGCCTTGAAAAAGTTTTGAGGTTTTTGTAAGTCACTTTTGCCAGGTATCAGTATTGTGTACTAATCTATTGCATTTCAAGAATGCAGAATAAATCTGTATTAGCCTTGGAAAAGTTTTGTTTGTGAGGTTATTGTAAATCACAACTGTTCGATATTAGTACTGTATACTTCATAATTTCAATTCAAGATTGCAGAATATTATATACAATAGCCTTGCAAAATATTGTTAGTGAAGTTATTGGAAACACTTTTGCTAAATATTAACACACTAATCAGTTTGGCACTTCAGTTGTGTCCCTTTGCTCTAATATCTGCAAAGGTTTGTGTACTATTTAATGTCACAGTTAGCCCCCATGAATGGGGAGGACAGAGGTTGGAGCTGGTTATTAGGTCTTGCTGCTGTAGGCCTGTGCTGGTCTCAAAAATAATTAGTTGCTTCCCGGATCGCGCATTCTACAGTGAGCCACAGCAGCCCCATAATAATAATGACTGCATCATTTTATACATCACAATTAATTTCCATTCATATGAGGATGGACACAGACAGGTTGGAGCTGAGGAGGAAAGGCTGGATACCCATCCTAGCACTCGGCGGTGAGATCAAACTCACGTTAGTCAATTCCTGACTTGCGTGCCCTGCCACTGAGGTACCGCAGCCAAAACTTAAGCCAGTAGAAATGGATTCTGTGATGCTCCCGTAATTTCTGAATAACTTGAAGCATTGCATGACACATTAAACTTTACATTTTGGGGGATGCGGTAGTTCAGCAGTTAGAACGTTTGACGAGGGAAGTGACAAACCTGTGTTTGAGCCAACAGTAGGGTGTTAGGAAGGGTATCCGTTCTTATTCCTCAGTGCCAACCTGTGTCCACCCCCATTTAATGGACTAATTGTTACACATAAAGTTTTGCAAAAACTTGCAGCACTGTAAAATACTCTTAAGGATTTGCAAAAGAAAAAATCTTCATTCCTTGTACAATGTACAGTGCTTAAGATTTACAAAAGAAAAAAATCTTTATTCCTTGTACAATGTACAGTGCTTAGTAAATTAATGTCTGAATTTCATTGCCATTTATTGGATCAATTCCATAAACATAATTTTTAGGTTCTTAATCTATAGTCAGGTTAACCAGACTTTACCTAATATATGCCAAACCTAACCTTACATCAAGCCCAAATGGATAATGATCCATTTTTATGTCATGGACTCCCATCTCTATTAAGGGCTAGGATGGTGGCTTCTTTCAAAGGACTTTGCTTTTGGTAAGTACGACAGCTACCAAGAGTAAACGCCCTTTGTAACCTCAGAACAAGGTGGGTATCAAGCCAATGACCCGATGGATCAAAGTCACGCACTTTTCACCACTCCATGGCGGCTACAACTTCAATCCCAGATTAAGCACCTGAAAAAGACATTAGGTGCCTCGCCTGAAGATTGATTCATTTACCTATTACTGTAATTATGCACTGCCAAAGGAGTTATTATTTTATTTCTTTATTTTTATTTAAAATAATAATAATAATAATAATAATAATAATAAACTTTATTTCCATTTTACAATGGGTATTCGTCAGCCAGGACAAGCCCCAACCCCCCACTGTGATGTCCACCCACAGCAGTTCCTGCCAGTAAACAGCTTAAACTCTCGGTCTTGGACGGGGACCGATCTTTCGACCTCGTGAATGCGAAGCCAGCGCGTTACCACTGTACTAGCCAGCAGGCTATATATTCCTGAACATAGATGGTTGCTGTGGTAGTTCAGCGGTAGAGCACATGAGTCGGGATGCAACCAACGCCTGTTCGAGCCCAAAGCATAATCTTAGGAGGGGCAGCCAATGTAAATCCCCCAGCTCCAACGTGTCTATGTCCACCTCCATTCGAAAGGGGACCCATTGTGATGGATAATTTTTTTTTATGATTGTGACACCAGGACGGGCCAAAAAAATAAATAAATAAAACAGCCCTCATCGATCCTGGGCACGAAGAATACATTAAGTAAAAAGGAACAGAGATGGAGAGTGTAATGACTTGTCAGAAGTGAAGGGATAATAAGAGATGTGTAATGAACATCCAAGAATATTCAGTGTTGATGCAGGCATAAAATATAACAGTAACTGAGTGAAGACTTAACATCAAACTGTCCTGGACAGTCCTATTCAAGTTTAAAAATCCTTCAGCTGTAGTATCGTAACGGGCGGCTGGTGCCATTGGCCAACCTACTACATGAATTGAAAGTAAATGGAGAATTTAACAAATGTGGCAGTGCATATGTCATTATTTACAGGCTATACTGGAGGCAAGGAAAAGCTCATGAAGCTTGAAGAAGGTCTGGGTAAAAATGAATCATGATATCACTTGTGGTAATGTGCTTATTTGGTTATTGTTGGTTGCGAATGAGATTGGGAGTTGAATTAAATGCGAAAACGAATCCACGAGTGAGGCTGGGGAAGCTGTAATATGAACATGATGTCATTCAGACAGAATTCATTCATTCCTAGTACAGCAGATATAAACTATAACGTTTGTTTCCCTATAACCTTCTGTGGTGCAGTTGGTAGCGCCTTGGCTTAGTAATTATAAATCCTAGGTTCAAGTTCCGGTCGGGGTAAAAATGATTCATGATTTCACATATGGTAATGTGCTTATTTGGTTATTGTTGGTCCCAAATGAGATTGGGAGTTGAATTAAATGCGAAAACAAATCCACGAGTGAGGCTGGGGAAACTGTAATATGAACATGATGTCATTCAGATAAAATTCATTCATTCCTAGTACAGCAGATATAAGCTATAACGTTTGTTTCCCTTTAACCTTCTGTTGTGCAGTTGGTAGCGCCTTGGCTTAGTAATTATAAATCCTAACTTCAAGTTCTGGTCGGGGTAAAAATGATTCATGCTTTCACATATGGTAATGTGCTTATTTGGTTATTGTTGGTCCATAATGAGATTGGGAGTTGAATTAAATGCGAAAACAAATATACGAGTGAGGTTGGGGAAACTGTAATATGAACATGATGTCATTCAGATAGAATGTGTTCATTCCTAGTACAGCAGATATAAGCTATAACGATTGTTTCCCTTTAACCTTCTGTGGTGCAGTTGGTAGCGCCTTGGCTTAGTAATTATAAATCCTAAGTTCAAGTTCCGGTCGGAGTAAAAATGATTCATGTTTTCACATATGGTAATGTGCTTATTTGGTTATTGTTGGTCCCAAGTGAGATTGGGAGTTGAATTAAATGTGAAAATGAATACACGGTTGAAGTTGGAGAAACTGTAATATGAACATGATGTCATTCAGATAGAATGCGTTCATTACCAGTACAGCAGATATAAGCTATAACGATTGTTTCCCTTTAACCTTCTGTGGTGCAGTTGGTAGCGCCTTGGCTTAGTAATTATAAATCCTAGGTTCAAGTTCCGGTCGGGGTAAAAATGATTCATGATTTCACATATGGTAATGTGCTTATTTGGTTATTGTTGGTCCCAAATAAGATTGGGAGTTGAATTAAATGCGAAAACAAATCCACGAGTGAGGCTGGGGAAACTGTAATATGAACATGATGTCATTCAGATAGAATTCATTCATTCCTAGTACAGCAGATATAAGCTATAACGTTTGTTTCCCTTTAACCTTCTGTTGTGCAGTTGGTAGCGCCTTGGCTTAGTAATTATAAATCCTAACTTCAAGTTCTGGTCGGGGTAAAAATGATTCATGTTTTCACATATGGTAATGTGCTTATTTGGTTATTGTTGGTCCCAAATGAGATTGGGAGTTGAATTAAATGCGAAAACAAATATACGAGTGAGGTTGGGGAAACTGTAATATGAACATGAGGTCATTCAGATAGAATGTGTTCATTCCTAGTACAGCAGATATAAGCTATAACGATTGTTTCCCTTTAACCTTCTGTTGTGCAGTTGGTAGCGCCTTGGCTTAGTAATTATAAATCCTAAGTTCAAGTTCTGGTCGGAGTAAAAATGATTCATGTTTTCACATATGGTAATGTGCTTATTTGGTTATTGTTGGTCCCAAGTGAGATTGGGAGTTGAATTAAATGTGAAAATGAATACATGGTTGAAGCTGGAGAAACTGTAATATGAACATGATGTCATTCAGATAGAATGCGTTCATTACCAGTACAGCAGATATAAGCTATAACGATTGTTTCCCTTTAACCTTCTGTGGTGCAGTTGGTAGCGCCTTGGCTTAGTAATTATAAGTCCTAGGTTCAAGTTCCGGTCGGAGTAAAAATGATTCATGATTTTACATATGGTAAAGTGCGTATTTGGTTATTGTTGGTCCCAAATGAGATTGAGAGTTGAATTAAATGCGAAAACGAAACCACGAATGAGGTTGGGGAAACTGTAATATGAACATATTGGCATTCAGATAGAATGCGTTCATTCCTAGTATAGCAGATATAAGCTGTAAGGTTTCTCTCCCTTTAACCTTCTGTGGTGTAGTTGGTAGCGCCGTGGCTTAGTAATAATAAGTCCCAGATTCAAGTCTCGGTTGGGGTAAAAATTATTCATGTTTTCACATATATAATGTGTTTATCTGGATATATATATATATATATATATATATATATATATATATATATATATATATATATATATATATATATATATATATATATATATATCGCGAATGCGTGGCCAGCGCATTACCATATACCAAAGCCATATTTCCTTTCATAAGGTGGTGGCTGAGTCAATGAAACTACTTTGAAATTTTGTAGGAAGGCAATCACAGAGGAAAAAATAATAATTCCCTTGCTCCACCCTATTTAGTCGACTTTTACCACACACAGGGGAACACGGAGGAAGTATTCATTCATACCCCCTCCCTCAGGTGAAAAAATAAAAAATTAATATAAATAAATAACTATATATATATATATATATATATATATATATATATATATATATATATATATATATATATATATATATATATATATATATATATATATATATATATATATATATATATATATATATATATATATATATATATATATATATATATATATATATATATATATATATATATATATATATATATATATATATATATATATATATATATATATATATATATATATATATATATATATATATATATATATATATATATTCCATCACCCTCTTCATTTTCTCCCTTTATATACGCGAAAAGAGACCACATGAGGTGGCTTCTGCGTTCTTCCTTATTGTCACGCTGGCGAAAGTCTTTTCATCATTATTCATATATTTAACTCTGCCGCGAGTTTTTTAATGGTCTCCAAAAATGGAATTTTAAAGGAAAAAAGAAAACATACATAATAATAATAATAATAATAATAATAATAATAATAATAATAATAATAATAATAATAATAATAATAATAATAATAATAATAATAATAATTTAAAGGAATGTATTAATAAAACACAAAGCATGAATAAAATATTGTTCCGGTTTTACGTCAAGGACTCCCTTTTCAACCAAGGGCTAGGGCGTTTGCCCTCTTGCGAGGGACTTGTTTTGGAAGATGTAATCGTTACCCTGAGTGCATGCCCTTGCTAACCTCAGACTGTGGCGGGGAGCGAACCCTCGACCTGACGCCTCAGAGTCGCGGACGCTACCGCTTGAGCCACGGTGACTACTGAAGCATGAATATAATATATGGTTAAGAAAAGAGACCCGCCTTTTGTACAGTAACTTTCAGTCCTTCACAGGTAGTGCTTTGATATATTCATGTCCCATGAGGATAGGCAAGAATAACTTTTTAATTATATCTTTTTAGAACAGTTTAAATAGTGTGAGAGAAAGTTTCTGCCACAAGACTTTTCCATGACTAAAATGGCCACGACAGAAAAATTTTGTTGCAGTCATCCCACAAATAAAGTCTTCCGTTTTACTATATAGTGTAGTCATATTTTCTCTTTTAAACATTAATAATTTCATTGCCTATCAAATTATTTCGGTCACCGATTGTGATATACAAAATTTTATATGTATGGACTTTCTCGTTGTTGAATTGACTAGATGGTCATAAAAAAAAAAGTATATAGATAACCACAATCGAATAATTGCTTTTTCAATGAGGTACATGAACTTTTGAGTTCATGTACCTAACGGGTAATCATGTGTCTATAACTTAAACTTAATATCTATTGTGGGTTAAAATAATGATATGGGTTACTTTGGCGTCATTGTGTGTACGAACATAAGTATATGAATAAGTTAACCATGCATGCAAAGCAATCAAAAGTTAGTCATTTCATCATTAATATCATATGCAAATATGATCCAATACATCTTTTATACAACAATAAAAAGTATCCCCTTATTCAAACCATAGTTATGGCTTTCACACTTATTAAAAAAAAAAACTCCACCTTCATATTTAACGAGAGCACTTTGTACACTTCAACAATGCCATAAATACCCAAAACCAAACTTCCAACATGAATCTCACTCCAGTCTCGACCTCTAATACAACACGTGATTCCCCGTTCAATGAGATATATTCCACTGATCTCTATGGCAAGTAAATGTATCATTCAGACAACTGTACACTGCTAGTCTCATGGGTCCCTTGATGGTTAAATTTATTTAGTAAACAAAATCAGCAACATATAATATAATGTTCTAATTCCCAATGAGCTGTTTGTCAGGCCATTTCGTAAACAGCACTATCAACATTTTATTTTTGCAGAATGAAAATGTATTCCCAAAATTCCAAATAATATGGAAAACAGCTCTGAATAGGATCCAATGAGACGATCTTTCAAGTCTTAGCTATTGTTTGTCTTCATTGACGTGTAATGAAGATGCGACATGGCTCATGATCATTCTGCCTTCCCTGTTCACAGTATCTACTGATCTAATGTTATTCTACACGTGGCTTCCTTATCTAATAGCTTTTACCAGACAGCTATGTATAGCAGTTGACGTATATCACGGTGCTTATTAGTGCTAAGCGATGTCATGTAAATGGCGACTTCTTTGATTATTTGACGAGAGAAGGGAACAACACAAAGACGGCATTTGGGGGATGTGTGGTTAGAGGGTTGAATTTAGAGTCATATTGTACGTATATATAAGATATGATTTATGCAGTATGCTGAAAGGAACTGCCTAGATGGCAGCATGTCTCTTGAGGTCATTCTGTTCATAATTTTCCAATCTTTACCTATTTATTTTCTCTTTCTTATTATCACTACGTAAATATTCGCGTTGATAAATGAACTAACCTAACTTAACCTTACCAAACTAACCTTACCGGTACTAAATTTTAATAGGAATCACACATTAGTGGTACCCATAAATTCTTTGGGCCAGTCATGTTGAGGAGACGTGAGAGTGGATTCAGAAAGGTTTATTGCAATGCCTATGAAACTGACGAATAGAGTATTTAGCTGTTTTATGTTTTATCATAAGAGATAGGGTGTAGTATTATCAGACTACTCCCTGCCTCCCCTTACCCGACTATAACTTAAAACTGTATAAACATAAGCGGGAAGCAGAGAGAAATACAATTTAATTTAACCCTAGATACCTTAGGTTAAGTTAGGCTTAGCTGCGTAAGATTAAGGCGTAATAAGATCAAGATTTATTTCATATGACCCTGAGATGCCTGATTAACGTGAGATGACTTGAAAAGAAATGGGGTTACTTTGGGATTTTACAGGTCACGTTTTCCCTTACCATAGCTGAAGCTGGCGAGAATGCTTTCCAACCATCAACCTTACATATCTGACGTGGATCTATTAGTCTGCTGAACGAACAAACAAACAAACAAACAACATTTATTTCCATTTTGTACAATGGTTATTCAACATTAATAGTAACTTATAAGTAGACATGTAATTAAACTAATAAATAAGAGGGTTAGACATATAGTTAAATTAAATGTAGCTTTCATAGAAAATAATAATCCTGTAATAAAAATGTTTACAACAATGTTAATAATCAAGTAGTAAGTATGCCACCAGATACAGGATCGTTATTATCGGCATCATTTCCATATTTGTTTCCTTACAATGAGAATAATTAGTTCTTAATGAGCAGCAACTATTTGTCCAAAAGAAAACTATAAAGTTTGCCTTTGAAAGCTGTGAAGGAGGATGCATTTTTAAGATGCTCTGGAATATTATTCCAGAGTGTTGGCCCTTTGATAGTGATCATCTTTGAACCTGCTTCTGTGTTTGTTCTGTGAATAAAGAGCTCACTGCTCTGTCTTGTGTTGGTTCCCCTTATATCCCTGACTGTTTTTAAATCAAATAGCCAGCTAGGATAAAGATGGTCCAAAATTTTGAATACAAAAGCATAAATAGCATAAGCGACCTTTTTTTCTGCCCGCAGCCACCCAAGTTTATTGAGAGATTCCTCAGCCTTACGTAACCTTCACTAATCAACAGATATTTCTAAACAAATATAAGAAAATAACCTCATCTAACCTAACCGAAGAATTAGGACTGAAAAAAAAAAGTTTAGGTTCCAATACTTCATGAGTTTCCAAAGATCTCTCAGCTTTACATCTGTTGTTTCACTTATCTCCAGACATATATCTGGTCTCTACGCCATCTTCTCATTCCGATATAATGACACAATCCTCATTGTAAGCTGCCTTGTGGGTCAGCTCACGCTTCAAACTTATACGAATTTATATTACACTGTATGTGCCAATATTAGTCCCCATATGGGGTGCGCACAGATGCATTGAAGCTGTGGAACTAAGACTGGAAGCCCTTCCTATCGCCCCGCCATGAGCTGGAACGCAGGTCCATCACCAAACAAGTCAAGTCCTCTACGTATTAAACGGTGGTCCCCACTTATTTGTATACATAAAAAATGACAATATATTACCAATTTTTATACTTTCAAATTCGTTGCATGTCTCATGACGGCGTGTAATATAGTCAGTCATTAATAATAAAATTTCTCCTAGAGGAAATGACTTTTTATTTTGTACAATGGTAGTCAGTTTAATTAGGGATAAAATACTAATTTCCAATGTTAAGATGCTGAACTTCATATATAAGGTTAAATTAACAGGGCTGGTAAAGGACCACCTATTGATAGACGCCGTTACTTATCCAAATAGCAAATGCATTATGATGAAACTGAAATCTACAATGAGTTGAGAGACATCATTAAAAAGTGAAATTCAACTTTTCGGATATTTACAAGGCTATAAGTGCATTATTATATATAAATCTGCACTAAAAATAAAATGTGTCTATGGAGGTAACGTATGAAATTTAAAGAAACTGAAAAATATATATACATATACATACATAAATAATATGCATGAAAAAAAATCACATTCAGCTATAAAACACATATATACTGCAAGTACATGTGTAATAAAATACATAGAAACGCTTATGTATGTTTTCGGAAAAAGACAGAGAGTGCTTAGTCGACTGGCATTAATACATACCGAGGGCAGTTGGATGTGTTCTTCTGACGGTTTAAGACGAATTACCCCGTGTATTGGGACATGGATTATTCCACTCATGATTCACTGTGTACATTAGAATCGGTACTTAAAACAATGACGTCTTTTCATATATGAGATGATGTTCGTCAGGAAGAGGTACATTCATTTTATTAGACTACAATTATATAAAACACATTAAACTGTGAAACGTAGATCATCTTCTCTGTGAGGAACCTCCAGCTCATGCAAAACATGATTTTTTTCTTCTTCTCATTTTCATACAATGGCAGAATTATTCTTTATGAGTGTTGACACCAAGACGGGCGAAGGAAAGCCAAGAGAAAAAGGGATAAGGTGGTTGTGACTTGTCAAATATGAAAGGAGAATAAGAGATGTGTAACTCAATTGGAATACTATTCTATGTATATGTAGGGCACAAAAATGGATCCACAAAAATGGATCCGTAACTGAAGGAAAATTGAAGCTCGAGCTGTCCAGGACAGTTTTATTTAAGTCTAAATGATCTTCACCAGTAGAGTCGCACTGGGCGCTGGTGCCATGGACCCACCTACGACATGGAATGGCAATCCTGCCTTTATCGAGGCTGTCATGAACAGATGATAAAACATAGCACAATAACTATATATATATATATATATATATATATATATATATATATATATATATATATATATATATATATATATATATATATATATATATATGAATGGATATGGCTACGCAAGGATATTGAAATAAATTTATAGATCCTTTTTAGTACTTTCAAGTTTATTCCTTAACTTCAGAGAAATCATTCCTCTGAAATTAAGTAATAAACTTGAAAGTACTAAAAAGGATCTCAAAATTTCTTTCAATTTCCTTACGTACCCATATCCATTCATATATATATATATATATATATATATATATATATATATATATATATATATATATATATATATATATATATATATATATATATATATATATATATATATATATATATGAGAGAGAGAGAGAGAGAGAGAGAGAGAGAGAGAGAGAGAGAGAGAGAGAGAGAGAGATAATAAAGGAGTAAATAATAAATATATAAGCAAATAATAAATAAAAATAATTAAAGATAAAATGAAAAATGAACTACTAAATAAATAAAGATAATATGAAAAAAAATGAATAATTAAATGAAGAAACAAAATAATTAAATTAAATAAATACAGATGAGACGAAAAGTTGAAGCAAAAGATGAAAGTAAGATTTTTCGCACCCTCCTCCTCCTCCTCCTCCCCCTCCCCCTCCTCCTCTCTTGAAATCTTTTGGAAAATAGTTTTTGCCAAGTGACGTCCCGAGAGACACACAATCTAAGTCTACGGAAGTGCCACAACGCAGATGAGTGGGTGACATATTTTTCTCTGAGACCTATTCATTCATTCAGAATACTTTTCTAAAATTATTTCTTAAATATATTCATATTTTTTACCCATTTCTACTGCTCTACTTATCAGGGGGAGAGCACTGTTTGTGAATACCTATCAACTTGCTTCATACTCAAACACATACACACTACACACACACACACACACACACACACACACACACACACACACACGCATATATATATATATATATATATATATATATATATATATATATATATATATATATATATATATATATATATATATATATATATATATATATATATATATATATATATATATAATCAATGTAAAGTGAAAGAGTTGTATTCTCGTTCATTCGGTATTTATTTATGGAGATTTGTTATTCAGTAATTAAGAGTCTTACTGGTAGAATAGACGAACTACTGTGTAATTATTGTTAAAGAAACTGCCGTCACTTAACACAAAAAAAAAAAAAATTCTTTTTTTCCTCAAAATCAAATTTCATATTTAACACTAAATGTGCCTAATCCAAAAAACAATATTGTGCGCGAGCGAGTATGTGTGATTACCTAATTGTGATTACTTAATTGTGTTTACGGGAAAGAGCCCAAAGCTCGTATCTTCCCGTCTCCTGATCGGTTCCATTTTAGACTTAGTGATACTTATCATACCTGTCCTTAAAATTATGGATTGAGATAGCATTAACTACCTCCTCGCTTAGCCAATTCCAATTATCAACTACTCTTACACTGAAAAAGTATTTCCTTAAATCCTGCAAAGAAGTTTTCTTACGAAGCTTCAAACTATGACCTCTAGTTCTAGAGCCAGCCATATCGAAATATCGATCCCTATCCACTCTATCAAAACCATGAAGGAATTTAAAGACTGTCACCATATCCCCCCTCACTCTTCTAGCTTCGAGTGATGGTAAGTCTAATTCCCTCAGCCTCTCATCATAACTGAGATTGCGTATTTCTGGCACCAGTTTCGTGGCATGTCTTTGAACTTTTTCAAGCTTAGCTATGTGCTTTTTCAAGTGCGGATTCCAAAAGGGGGCTGCATATTCGAGTTTTGGCCTCACATAGGTTACATAAATATTTCTGAACATTTCCTTGTCCATGTGCCTGAAGGCTACCCTTACATTTGATAAGAATGCATATGCTGCCCTTACTATGCCATTTATATGTATTTCTGGAGACAAACCTGCCAGTATGTTTACTCCTAGATCTCTCCCATTTTCTGTCTCTTGAAGTTGTACTCCAGCCACCGAGTAGTCAAGCTTGGGCCTTCTTGCACTTGTACCCATTCTCATTACCTTACATTTTGAAGTATTGAATTTCATTAGCCACTTTTCTGACCACTCATGCCGATTATTTAGATCCTCCTGAAGTTCTCTACCATTGTTCTCGTTTTTTACTTTCTTCACAATCTTTGCATCATCTGCAAACATATTCATGAATGAATTTACAGACTCTGGTAGGTCATTTACATATACAAGGAACAAAAGTGGCCTTAAAACTGAACCCTGTGGAACTCCACTACTAACTCTTTTCCATTCAGACACTGAGTGTCTTACTCTAACCCTCTGTTCCCTTCCTTCTAAGTAAGTTTTTATCCATTCCAAAACATTTCCACCTATTCTAGCCATTGATTGCAGCTTTCTAATAAGTCTCCCTTGTGGAACAGTGTCAAACGCTTTCTGGAAGTCTAGGAATATGCAATCTGCCCAGCCCTCTCTTTCCTGTAAGATTTGGCTTACCTCATCATAAAAGTCTAATAAGTTTGTTACTGTTGATCTACCTTCTCTGAAGCCATGTTGCCTCACTGACAAAATGTTGAAGGATTCCAAGTGAAGAGAGATATGTTTCCTTAGTAGTTTCTCCATAACTTTGCAAACTATGCTGGTCAAGGAAACTGGTCTATAGTTCAGAGCCGTATCCCTCCTTCCCTTTTTGAAGATAGGTATCACATTTGCTTGTTTCCAGCATCTTGGAATCTCTCCCGACTCCAGTGACTCCTTAAATATGACACTTAGTGCCACTGATAGTGTGTTTGCTCATTTTTTAAGCACATGAGAGGATATGTCATCAGGACCTGTAGCTTTATGAACATCTAAATCCATCAGCGCTTTGCATACCTCTGTGGCTGTAAGGTTGATGTTCTCTAATACCGGCCCTTGAGCTTCTATCACTGCAATCTGAGGGGGTGGGGTATTTTCTACTGTAAATACTGACTGAAACTCCTTGTTCAATTCTTTGCAGATCTCTTCATCCGTCTCAGTGATGCTTCCATCCGCTCTCTTTAACCTTAAAACCTGTTCTTTTACCTTCAGTTTTCCTCTGATAAAGCTGTGGAAAAGCTTGGGATTTTCTTTAGCCTTCCTGGTGATGTCCCTCTCATAGTCTCTCTCTGCCTCTCTCCTTTTACTTAGGTAGTCATTTCTTGCTCTTTTGAAGGTTTGCCAGGCATTTATGTTTTTTCTCCTCCTATACCTTTTCCAGCATTTGTCTCTCTACTCCTTAGCTCTTTTACACCCATTATCGAACCATTTCTCTCTGGCATGAATTACACCTACTTTGGTGACAGGTATGCAGCAATCTACTATCTTCCCATATTTCTCACAAAAGATGTCATACATTTCTTGTACAGATTTGTTGTAAAATAACGTTCTCCAGTCAATAACTGCAAAAAGCTCATTCATTTTGATGTAATCTCCTTTTGGATAGTTCCTCCTCATGTCCTCAGTGCCTCTACTCTCAGGAAGAATATCTTCAATGATATACTCCATCAACAACACACAGTGGTCACTCTTTCCAATTGGTGGTTCATACTCAATTTTTTCAATATCAAACACATTATCTGTGAACACTAGATCAAGTAATGATGGCTCATTCCCACCCCTGGCCCTTGTTGGTTCCATTACATGTTGGTGTAGGAAATTCCCTTGTACACAATCTAGGAATCTTGCCCCGAATGAGTCCTCACCACTGTGTGGGTCAAGATTTATCCAATCTATCTCTTTATGATTAAAGTCTCCCATAATCAAAATCCTACATTTTTTTTCCCGTGCCATGTTAACAACTGAGTTTATGACTTCAATAGTACCTATATGACTTTCCTCATAAACTTCAAGCCTATTTTGTTTCCTTGGTGGGTTGTATACAACAGTTATTATAATGCTCTCTGACCCAGTATTTATGCGAGCAACAAGAAATTCCTTGAACTCACTTTCTATAGCCAAGTTTATTTCTTCAACTTGAATCCTTTCACTTATGAGCAGTGCTATCCCTCCACCAGTCCTCTCAGATCTTTCAACCCTTAGTATGCTGAAGCCCTTAGGAAAAACTGTGACACTGTTTATGTCCTCACTCAACTTAGTCTCTGTAATTGCTACTATATCTGCCTTACTGTTGTGAATCCTATCTTTTAATTCTACTGCCTTACCAGCTAATCCATCAGCATTTGTGTATAACAATCTTAATGAGGCCCCATCCCCTGATCTTCTGTCATTATCTTCTTCATCTCCCCTTTGTCTGGAAGAACTCTGTAACAAAAATTTTTCTTCTCCTCTTCATTTCTTTCATCATTTAACCTTCTTGCCTCTTGCAACAAGTTTTTGATCTTTCCCATCTCTTCCTGTGTTCTGTATCGTCTAACTTCTTTGCATTCTTGAAGGTCTTTTAGACTTTTTTTTCTCAACAATATTTCCCTACATGTTTCCCCTCTCTCAAAGGTTACTTTTGTTGGTCTCGGCTTTCCTTCCCTCGAATATTTACCTAGTTGGTGTATGTTTACAATATCCTCAGGACCACAAACTACTCCAAGCTTTCTTATCAGGTCTACAACCCTAGCTTTATTTTCTTCAAGTCTCCCCTGCCATGTTGGCTCCTGGGATTCACTTATGCCTGAGATTACCACTGTCTTCTCCTTATCAAGTGCCTGTCTGATGAGTGGGTTTGCCCTTTCCATCACAACGTCTTTCATTTTTTCGATTACTGTCTCTTTATAGTCAACTGTTTGTATGTTTTCCAGTGCCACCACCTTTACAGCCTCTTTTACTGCCACATTTCCCTTTAGTGCATCAGCAAAGGAAGTTTTCGTGGCATCATTTTCCATATTCAGCTCCTGGAACTCTTTTCTGAACTGTTCAATGTTTTCCTTAATCTGGACATTCCAAGCAGCAATCTCGTCTCTCTCAGAAGAGAGCAGTGAACTAACATCTAATTCCTTTAGGTTGTCATTCAGCTGTTTGTTTTTATCTTCTTGTTTAGAAATTCTAGATTCTAGTTGACTCTTTTCCCCTTCCAACTTCTTTATTCTTTTTTCTAGTTCCTTTCTCTCCTGCCCTTGTGCTTTATTTGCTTCCTCTAAAGATCTTATTTGCTTTCTGAGTGTTTCATTCTCTTTCATTTCTCCATCCATATTCCAAATTTTATCATCAAGGCTTATAACCATTGACTCTAAATTCTTGATTTTCTGTTTAAGTCCCCTAATGGCTACCCCTCCTACCGACCCATGGATGGGAGAAGTTTGGGACAGAGATGGCGTCATTTTTATGTTCTCCCTCTCACAGAATATAGAAAGAAAACGAGAAAGAGGAAAAAAAAGAGAAAAACTTTTAATTAAGCTTCACACAGAATTTTTATATCTCCATATAAGTGCTATTTAGTTACTCAGTTTATCTCTTTTCTGGTAACACACATCTTAACTTAAAAAGTTGACCATGGTAATTTAAGGATAAAAAGAAAAAGAAAAACAAAAGTCAAACCTGAAGGAAAATTCGAATTTGTGTCTGAGGTGGCACCCACCTGTTTCTGCTATATATTCTTCCTAACTGTTAAACTCACTTGCTAACCAAGATATGTTATCACAGGATTAGACTTTACATTTAACTTAATATATATACAAA
>JAXCGZ010019985.1:7500-22500 GCA_037179515.1 Halocaridina rubra
AATCCCCCTCTCTGATTGGCTTTCAGTGGCCGTGACGTCACAACCCACGAACGAATCAGAGCTCCAGCTGTACAGGGTGTTGCAGAGGGCCAACCTCCTAAATTACTATGATACATTTATCAGCCAAGGTAGAGTGAAAGGTCATTATGATAAATAATACAGTCAGTATATGTACATCTTATCTATATCTATCTATATCTATATCTATATATACCCTTTCCTGTATATATGATTATTTTCTTCTTATACATGCATATTGAATCTATAAATTGTATTTGTTTGGTATGGAGTTTGTTGTTTGTTTGTTCGTATGTGTGTTCTTCCTGCTTGTTTGTATTTTAATGTGCATAGTCAGCATACATATGTATGTATATAATATATATATATATATATATATATATATATATATATATATATATATATATATATATATATATATATATATATATATATATATGCACTCGTATTATATTTTCTTATTTTCGTTCTTCTGTTTATGCAATTAATATTTCAACAAATAAAACTATGTCGTTTGTGTTTGTATTTGACGTCAGCGGTTTGGTTGACTGTGTTTGTTTAATTGCTTGTTTACTGTCATAGGTAATTAACTTGGAACTGCGTGTTTGTTTTCTATATTTCATAGTGTTTGCTGTTGAGTTTAGATTCTCTTGAAAACTCTTACGTGGTCTGTGTTTGTTTTGAAGTGTGTTTGTTTATATGTTTGTATTTTTGTGTTTTTTTATAATTTCTTATTTGCATACATGCCATTAAGATATTTAATAAAAAATTATTGTTGTTTGTTTGTTTGTTTGTTTATTTGTTTGTGTGTGTGTATGTTACTTGTTTACTTAGTTTTTCATGTATGTTTATTATTGTGTTTCATTAATACATGTTAAATATATGCATCTTGCTGTATGTTTATATGTTTGTGTGTGGCTACTTTTTGTATGTTTGCATGTGTTTGTGCGTGTTTTCATTACTTTTTATACTCTCCACATACTTACAAGTAACCTAAAAAAAAACCACACAGATATTTCGTGTATATGGCTCAACGTTGGTTTTTTTGTTTGTGTTTTAGTTTCGTGTTTGTTAGTGTTTTTGTGGATTTAGTGAATGATTTTATTTATAGGTTTCTATATTCTTTTCCTTGATAAAAACACTATGGTCGTCTGTGTTTGGTTGGTGTTTTTCTTTGCTCGTTTCGTGTTTATATATATATATATATATATATATATATATATATATATATATATATATATATATATATATATATATATATATATATATATATATATATATATATACATACGTACATATATACATCATATATTTGTGGTTTTTAAATTTATTTAATTTCTCTTTGGCTCTTGAAGTTGAGGTTTTATTTTTCTGTTTGATTTCTTTAAGCTGCTTCTTTTCCTTTTCTTGCTTTTATTGGTGTTTTTTTCCTTGGAATTACGTTTTTTTTATTTTATTGGTATTTTTTTAAGTGTATTTTTTTAAGTGTAATGTTTTTGGTTTGGTGTCTCAGTGTTTTTTCCTGCTTGGAATTGTTTTTTTTTATTTTTTTTATTTGTGTTTTATTTTTATTTCATGTCCTAATTTTTGCATGCTTAGAATATTATATTTTTTCATTATTATTTTTCCTTCATCATTTATTTATTTACTTTCTTGTACATTGTTTTTTCTATTTTTTTTTTCCTTTTAAAATCATAATTTTTCCATTTTTTTTTCTGTCCTCTCGTGTTTTTGCAACTTTTTGTTGTTGTGATTTTTTGTCTTTGTTTTCATGTCTTTGTGAGTCATAGCAACGAACCTTTTTAGTGCCGCAATTTAGCCCCCTTCAATGGGGGTGAGCACAGACATGTTGGAGCTCGGGGATTAAGGCTGGATGCCCTTCCTAACGCCCCGGGGTGGGCATAAACCAGCGCTACTTGCTATATTTCTCGCACACTCTACCACTGAGCTGCCCCGGCCGCTCGTATGTCTTAAGTTGTATTTGTCTGTCTATGATTTATTGTATATATGTTTATCTCTTCATTCTTTGTTTGGTGTTTATATTGTTTGAATTGCATTTGTTTACTTTGTTTTTATATCATATTTCCTTGTTTACCTCTCTTTGTTTATTTGTTTGCGTATATGTTTTATTTTCCTTGCTTGCTCCAATCGGTTTTTTTTTTTGTATGTATGTATACAATGCTATGTAAAACAAACAAATACACTTTTCTTGTTTTGTTTATGTCTGTGTTTGTTTGTGTTATGAATAACTACCCAGGCTAAGGGATAGAAACAATGGGATTTTTATTTGTTTGTTTTTGGTTATGCCTGTTTTTGTTGTTTTTTATTCTGTATAGCCATTCCCACATACAACATAAACATTTCAATGATAAATGTGTTTAGGTTTTTCTTGCTTTTATATTTGTTTGATTGCTTAATTTGTCTATGTTAGCTAAGCACAGATATTTTTTTCTTTCTAATTTATTAGCTTGATTGTTTGTTTGTTTGTTTTTTATGTTAGATATGCACATATGTTTTTCATGCATGTGTGTGATTGATTAATTATTTTCTAATGTTATCGCTGTACAGATTTTGGTGTGTGTTCTGTGTTTGTTTTATTGTTTATTTTTGTTTAATATTAGCTCTATGTATATTCTTTCTTGCTTACTTGTTTGATTGCATAGTTTTTATTGTTTTTTTTTTAGTACAGTGACATAAATTGTTATATTATCTTTGTATAGGAGTCTTTTTGCATGTTTGTTTTTTGTTTATTTGTTTTGTTTGTTTTTCTTAATAATATTTATGTTTCAAAATATGAAGTTGACCCAATGTGAAGTTTACTCTTGTTTATTTGTTTGTTTGTTAGTTGTTTGTTGTTTATGGCATGAATTGGCTTCTGGTGAATGTGTCCTTTGACTAGGCCATTTTCCCTATAAGAGGGATCACGGCTATTGTATGTGTATATATAGTATTAACTGATGTAAGTAAAATAATTTACACATAAATAATTTTCTTGGGGGTATTGCTATATGCTAGGAAGAATTCTGCTGTCTATTTTATGTTTGTTTGTTTGTTTGTTTGTTTGTATGTGTTTTACACCTCTCTTTTCTTTTGTCAGTGTAGCAGAATTTTGTTTATTCACGTGTGTGCGTGTTGTTTTTTTTTTTACTTGCAAAATTATATTTTTTTCATTCATGTTTTGCATGTGTTTTCGGTTTCTTTATATTCAGGATAGTAGTGCACACACATACGCACAAACACCCACACATACATGCATAATGTATTTTTTGTTTTAGCAATTTATAATGTTTAGTATTTCAATTCTACCATTTATAATTTCTTAAGTTACATTGTAAGTCTTATTCTAAGTATTTTTTTAAGTATTTAAGTATTTGTCTGTTTTGCCGTAAGTATGTCGTCATGTAAGCTTATAATGCATAATTTTGTGGCCTGTTTAGCTAAGCTTTTAAGTAAGCTTAATTATATATACTGCTTTGCCAAGTTTATAGTACTTAAGTAAAATATTTTGTCAAATTTGTCAAGCTTTTTAATACCTAATTTTGTATACAGCTGTTCCAAGCTGTAAATGCTTAAGTGTTTGCATAATTTGACCAAGCTTTCAATTAAGCTTAAGTTCTAGTTTTCCTAATTTACCAAGCTTTTAATGCATGACTCAAGGAAGTATGTAGGTAAAATATATCCCATTTTGCCGAGTATTAAATCATTAAATATGTATCCAATTTCTAACAAAACACATATCACTAAGTATTTGAACAGTTCTTTCAATTAAGCTTAAATACTCTAACTCGTAATTTGCCAAGCTTTTAACGTACAGCTTAAGTATGTATTTAAGTTAAATATGTGTCTAAGTTGTTAAGCTTTTAAACCCAAAAAATATATCCAGTTTTAATAAGCTGTGAATACTTAATTATGCAAAATTTTACCAAGTTTTTAATTAAGCTTGAATGTTATTATTTCATGTTTACCAAGTCCTTAATTTACAATTTAAGTATTTTTTCAATTAACCAAATTGTTTGAGCAAAATACTGTAAAGATTTGCTAATGTTCCAAGATTATTTTTTTCCTATTTTACCAAGCTTTTTAATGCTTTAATACTGAATCTCTATACCTTTGTCATGCTTTTAATTAAACTCAATATAAGCTTGGGTCCGTTTTACCAAGCTTTCAATGTCCAATTTGTGCACTGGATTTCTACAAGCATTTTAATAAAGCTTGGAAGAGATATCTGTTTAGTTTTGCCATACTTTATGATTAAGCTTAATTTAAGCATGGGTTCTTTTTACCAAGCTTTAATATGTGTCCAATCTCTACCTAGCGTTATAATGCTTGATTGTCATATATAATCAGTTTAGTTTTATTTCAAACTAAGCTTTATTCAAATGATTAATTCTTTTTACCAAGCTGTTATAAAGCTTTGAATGAGCCTTGGTTTAATTATAAGACATATTTTGCCAAGCTTTGATTATGCGTTATATTTTACCAAACTTTCAACAAAGCTTGTTTTAATAATAAGAGGTATTTTACCAAGCTTTTAATTAAGCTTGGTTTGATTTCAAGCTATTTTTTATATGGTTTCAATAATATCAAGCTTTTAATTATCCATTTTAAGTGTCAGTTTTAAGCTATTAAATCTCAGATTTAGCATGTGTCGAAATTTACCAAGCTTCGATAGTTCAGCTTAGACATGTGTTCAATTTTACCATGCTTTTTATATAAGATTTTTTTTTAGAGTGCCAAGATTTAAATTTTTTGCGTGCCAAGATTTACCAAGTTTTGTATTTGCCAAGATTTACCAAGGGTTTATTGCTACGTGCAAAGATTTACTTTTTTTTTTTTTTTTTTGCCAAGAGCCACTAAGTTTTTTTTTTTTCCCAAGAACTACTAAGGTTTTTTTTTAATATGTCAAGATATACTAAAGGTTTTATCTGCTATAAGTAATATCTTTCTAGTTTTGCCTTGCTTTTAAAGCTTGAATAATAGTTCAAAGCTTTTGCCAAGCTTAGCTCATCTATTGTAACGGAAGTGTATACATAGAATTACATTACTGCTTAAAGCTTAAATTTGTGTCTAATTTTTCCAAGCTTAGCTTACGTACGATTATATTAGTAGTCTTGTAGTATCAAGCAGTTCTTGGTAAAAGAGTATTCATTCATTTTACCAATTATTTGTTAGTAATAATATGATTTTATCGATCAATTATTAGTAGTTTGAATATATCTGGACACTATATAGCGTTATAAATATTTATTTAAGCCAAATTTGTGTTGAATTTTGCCATATTTTCAGGCTTAAATATTTATTCAGTTTTTCTAAGCATTTAATTAAGCTTTTTTTTTTTTACCAAACATTCGTAAAATATTTTCATCAGTATCAATTAATGTTTACCAAACTTTATATAATGCATATTTTCATCATGTTTTTGTCAAGCTTTTAATTAAGCTTACATTAAATGCGTACAAAAAATTTTCAATCCTTAATTTTTTTTTTATTTTCAATATTTGGAAAGTTTCAGTGAAGCTTAGTTTGAATAATAAATATTACTCAGCATTGCATTCAGCTTATTTAAGCATTACTCATCAACTGATTAAGTTTAGTTAAGCTTAATAATAATAAGTAATATTACTCAACAATATCAATAAGCTTGATTTAAATAATATTACTCAGCATTTTCCCCAGCTTGATTTCAATAAATAATATCAGTCAACATTTCATTCAGCTTGATATAATTGTCCTTAACAGCTTGAGTAAGCTTTTCATAATAAATATACTAAGCTTTGATTAAAATAAGCTTTGATGTAATTACATCACCAATTTTACCCATACTTGAACGTCTCTTACCTGTGTTTTTTCTTTCTTTTTTTTTTGTCTCGTTGTTGCAGGTGGAGATGATGTCCAGCAGCTCTGCGAAGCTGGCGAAGAAGAGTTCTTAGAAATTATGGCACTGGTGGGCATGGCATCCAAACCCTTGCACGTACGACGCCTCCAAAAGGCACTCCAAGAATGGGTATCGAATCCTGGTAAGTAGCCAGTGAAATTTTTTTTTTTTAGTGTCATTTCAGTTCCCCTCATTCCCCTCTGTAGGGGAAGGGGGAATAAGTTTTCAATTCCCCTCATTCCCGTCTGTAGGGGAAGGGGGAATGAGTTTTCAGTTCCCCTCATTCCCCTCTGTAGGGGAAGGGGAAATTAGTTTTCAGTTCCCCTCATTCCCCTCTGTAGGGGAAGGGGGAATAAGTTTTCAGTTCCCATCATTCCCCTCTGTAGGGGAAGGGGGAATAAGTTGGTGAATTGTATTGTTTTTTAATGTATTAGATTTTTATTTTCCCTCCCCCCTCGATTGAGAATGGGAAATTCAGGGGATATTATTATATTTATCGTCACTTCCTCCACCCTTATTTAGGGGAAGGGGAGGTGGAATTGAAAGTTATTCTCTAATATTGTTTTTTTATTTAAGTATTATTTTTATTTCAACTCTTTCCCCTTTTTAGGGAAGAGAGAGGTGAAAGGGAAAATATTTTCTAGTAAGGGAAAATATTTTCTAGTAAGGGAAAATATTTTCTAGAAAGGAAAATATTTTCTAGTAAGGGAAAATATTTTCTAGTAAGGGAAAATATTTTCTAGTAAGGGAAAATATTTTCTAGTAAGGAAAATATTTTCTAGTAAGGGAAAATATTTTCTAGTAAGGGAAAATATTTTCTAGTAAGGGGAAATATTTTCTAGTAAGGGAAAATATTTTCTAGTAAGGGAAAATATTTTATAGTTAAGGAAAATATTTTCTAGTAAGGGGAAATATTTTCTAGTAAGGGAAAATATTTTCTAGTAAGGGAAAATATTTTCTAGTAAGGGAAAATATTTTCTAGTAAGGGAAAATATTTTCTAGTATTTTTTCTTATATGAAATATGAAATATATGAAATATATATGTTTGTTTTATGTGTTGATTTTTAGCTTTCTCCCCTTCCCCTATTTGGGGGGAGAGAGGAGGAGAAATCGTCTTTTAATATTATTAAATTGATGTGTTGAGTTTCTGTTCTCTTCCATCCCCCTCTAAGGGGTAAGGAGATGAAGGGGGGTTAGGTATCGTCTGGAATTGTCATTTCTAATGTGTTAAATTCTAGTCGCTCCCTCCCTTTCTTAGGTGGTAGGGAGGGGAGGGGGAACTTGTCTAATAATTTTCTCCCTATTGAAGGGGTAAAGGTGGGAGTTGTCTTTTGGGGTGAGGGTAACGATGGGGGGGGGGGTAAAGTGTTTGGATCTCTTTACCCTCCTTCCCCCCTTTTTCATAGAGGGGGCAAGGAGGGGTAAATTCTTATTGGGTATCCAGCTTTTTGTGTGCAAAGCTTCAACACTGTATCTGTCCTTTGAAACAAAAAAGCATGTATTGATGTATGTATGTATGTCTGTATGTATGTATGTATGCATGTATGTATGTATTAATATGTATATATATATCACTAAGTAAATAACATGCATACATACATGCATACATACATACATGCATGCCTACATACATACATACATACGTACATACTTACATACATACATACATACATACATACATACATACATACATACATACATACATACATACATACATACATACATACATACATACATACATACATACATACATACATACATACACACATACATACATACATACATAGTGTTCCAATGAGGAGTAACTTGTTTCGGACTTTCAACAAACAATGTATTCAAAGTTTACGGGGGAGAGGGGGAGAGAGGAGAGAGAGAGAGAGAGAGAGAGAGGAGAGAGAGAGAGAGAGAGAGAGAGAGAGAGAGAGAGAGAGAGAGAGAGAGAGAGAATTGCCTCTAGAACTTAGATTCCTACTTTTGTAAAAGTTTAGGGCTCCTGGCTCTAAGTCTTAAAAAAGACTTAAAGGCAAGACTTCTGCCTAGATAACTATTAAAGTTAAATTCATTTATTATAATTATTTATCTAATTGCTTACTTGCTTTTTTCATTCATATGTTTACATAATTCCTTATTAGGTCCTTCTGCCCATATGTATGTATATATATATATATATATATATATATATATATATATATATATATATATATATATATATAATATATATATATATATATGTATATATATATATATATATATGTGTGTGTGTGTGTGTGTGTGTGTGTGTGTGTGTGTGTGTGTGTGTGTGTGTGTGTGTGTGTGTGTGTGTGTGTGTGTGTGTGTGTGTGTGTGTGTGTGTGTGTGCATTAATGTTTATGTGTGTGTGTGTTTTATATAGATCTATTTGAATATATTAAAAATTTATTCATACATCCATACATGCATTCATACTGCAATTCATATATTATTTACGTTTATTATTTTTTTCCTTCAATATCATTATTATAATAATTTATATCCCTCATTCAAACCACCCCCAAACTCATAATCCCAAACCCCTATCCCCCAGCCGCCCCAACTCACCACCCACCCACCCACTGTACTGTTCTTCACATTAAATAACATGATTTAAACACGTTTACCATAAGGTTGAAATTCCCCCATAATTCTAGGGCATGATCGATCTTATAGCACCCGACATGACTAACGTTCATTTCGCTCTACTTGGAGAGAATTTTTGCTTTATGTTTACAACCCCTTAAGTTTTGTCGACTCCCTCTTTCTCCCCCCTCTTCTCCCCCCTTCCTCCTATTTTTGAAAGGGGGGTAAAGGGGGATGATTTTGAGTGTGGAGTTTGAAAAAAGTCGAGGATTTTTTTGTGACTTGTTTATATAGTCTCATAATTATTATTATTATTATTATTATTATTATTATTATTATTATTATTATTATTATTATTATTATATTATTATTATTATTATTATTATTATTATTATATGCGTGTGAGTGTGTGTATGTGTGTTTATGTTCATGTGCGTTTGTGTGTGTTTGTGTGATCTTATTTATATGCATATGCATTTTAAAACATGCATGTATAGATATGCAAATACACCATAACACGCATATGCATTTAATGAACTCTCATTTTTATTTGCATATACATATGTTTATTTACTAATGCTCTTCAATACCCTCACGTATGCATACATGCGTATATGCTAACGAAGTTGCCATGTGTGTATTATTGGATCATTTTATGCATACATATCTGTGTATGAATTTAATACACCCGCGTATTCAAAACACATTCTAATGTTTATTAACAATATAATATATCCCGAGAGAGAGAGAGAGGAGAGAGAGAGAGAGAGAGAGAGAGAGAGAGAGAGAGAGAGAGAGAGAGAGAGAGAGAGAGAGACGCAATTAGTTTGTCGTTGCGAGAAAAGAGAAAGAAAGAGACTAAAAAAGAGTAATATTTATTTTCCTTATGCTCAAATATTGGAATTCAAGTATTCCATCTGTGTTGTAATTGCGTGAAACTTAGACGTCATCTTACATCTGGCAGGGAGAGTATCCTTAGACATCATACATTTGGCAGGGGAGAGTATTCTTGGGTTCATACGTATTGTAGAATATCCTCAGACATCATACAAATGGCAGGGAGAGTATCTGTATATTTTATCATACACTTGGCAGGGGAGAGTATCCTTAAACATCATACATTTGGCAGGGGAGAGTATCCTTAATCATCATTCTCTACGGCAGGGGAGAGTATCCTTAGACATCATCATATATTAGGCAGGGGAGAGTATCCTTAATCATCATCATACTCCATGGCAAGGGAGAGTATCCTTAGACATCATCATACTATACAGCAGGGGAGAGTATCCAAAGGCATCATCAGACTCTATGGCAGGGGAGAGTATCTTTAGACATCATCATACATTTGGCAGGGGAGAGTTTCCTTAATCATCATCATACTCTTTGGCAGGGGAGACTTTCCTTAATCATCATCATACTCTTTAGCAGGGGAGAGTATCCTTTGTCATCATCGTATATTTGGCTGGGGAAAGTATTCATTAGCATCATCATTCGTGCAGCAGGGGAGAGTATCCTAAGACTTCATCATATGTATGGGAGGGAGAGTATCCTTAGTCATTATCATACATTTTAGCAAGGGAGAATATCCTCAGGCATTGTCATTGGCAAGTGAGAGTATCTTTGCTCCAATGCCTGGCAGAGGGATAGTGACATACCCTTCCTATATCTAGAGTGGGATAGTCTTTAACTTTATATATTGCAGGGTATAGACATTTAATCTTGAATATGTCTAAATATATCTATGATGAAGTCTTCCTTTGCACCACTGCCTGACAGGGATTAGAGGTACCCTTTTCCTCCTGTCAGACAAAGAGGTGCATTTTTCGTACATCTGGGCATTGAAGAATAGTCCGTATGTCATATCTCTGACAGGGGAAGACTGACATTTATTGTATCTGTGGCTGGTGAGGACAGCCCAATTATCATAACTCTGTTGGAGAGGACAGGTCAATTCTCGTAACTAACGGGGGAGGACAGGCCATTTTTCGTGCATATGGGCGGGGAAGAACAATCCATGTGTCGTCCCTTTGGCAGGGAAGGACAGTCGAATTTAAGTACATCTGGCAAGGTAGAACTGTCCAATTCTAGTGTATCTAGTGGGAGAAAGACTGTCCAAGTCTCGAACCTCTAAGGGGGGAACAGGCCATTTCTCATACATTTGGTATGGGAAGACAGGCTATTTTGTGTGCATCAGGTGGGGGAGGACAGGCCATTTCCCATGCATCTAGTAAGGGATATGTTCTTCAGGCTTGGGGAGGACCGTCCATTTCTTTGGTGGGGGAGGACTGTCCATTTCTCTGGTGGGGAGGACCGTCCATTTCTCTGGTGGGGGAGGACCATCCATTTCTCATACATCTGGCAGGGGTTTTTCCTGGAAACCCAGGGCAGCCGAGCAGTGAAAAATGAACAATAAGATGAAACAATATAGAGAAATAAAACTCCGAGTCGGATTTTCATCACTAAATCCGACCAGGGGAAATTAATAAAAGTAATGCAGTTTTTTTACGACAGGATTTTCAAAGCGTAAAAAATGGACTGACCAGGAAGATAGAGAGAGAAAGAGAGAGAGTGAGGAGGGGGAGTCAAGGAGAAGAGGAGGATCACGAGTGGAGGAGAGGAGAAGAAAAGAGCAAGGAGAGAGGGGTATGAAAAAAGGGGAACGTTTTAAGAAAAAGAGGGGAAGGGGAGAGGCAAAGAAAAATGTTGAAGGAAAAGGGAATAGAGAAAGAGGGAAAGAAAAAAATTAAGAAGGGGAACAGAATGAAAGAACAAGTGGCAAAGGGAAAGAGAGAGAGACAGAGGGGATGATAAAGGAAAAATTGGGTATAGGAAACAAAGGCAGAGAGGAGAGTGGGAGGGACTAAGGTTGCAATGAACATATATTTAATAGCAAATACATACGTATACAATGGCCGCAATACCCTTGTAAGAAGAGTGGCCGAGTCAAAGCGCACACATTCACCAGAAACTATTACACCTTAAATACTCCTTAGGAATGAAGGGTTGACGTAATATCCCTTACCACCGTGCTTGGGTCATCCACAGCAAACAGAGTGTGAGCTCCTCCACCTCCCGGAGGAGTCTTGTACGGCCCCTCTTTGCCAGAATCACTTGAAAGATATGGAGTTGACGGTAATAGTGTCAATAAATGGTATAGACTCAAGAACTAAACCATTAGCTGCATTGAATCAATGTTGGAACAGTATCCTCATGAGGGTAAAATATGATATATAGATTATATAAAAAGAAAGTGCTTCGTACTAAAAATATTCTTTATTAATATAAACTCAAACTTCACCTCATGTACTTAACCTAACCTTATCCAATTTGTTAGATTTAACATCTAAATAAATTATTAAGATATTATAAAGAAACAGAATTTTTATACTATATATTTTTAGCATGTTAAATATTCAAACTTTAATTCACTTTCCTAATCTGTCCTGCGGCAGTGTGTTCAACTTAAGCATGTTGATAAATATTGAAGTTAAAAAAATATTTTATATATTTTAAATATTTTAAATATTTTATATTTCATACTCTCTTCTTTAATATAACGTTAATCTTAACCTTATTTGTGTAACCTAACCTGGTGGATTAGTTTATACTTAGGTATATATATCTATAATAAATAAATAAAATATAAATAATATATTTTATTTTTTAAAGCTTCTGCAGTGATATAAAACTTAACTATATTATTATTATTATTATTATTATTATTATTATTATTATTATTATCTATTTTTATTATTATTATTATTATTATTATTATTATTATTATTATTATTATTATTATTATTAACCTTTTGTAAATTACTGGTGTACTCCATGTGCCTGTTGAGTTGACAGGATTTACAAGACGAGGGATACTACTACCCTCTCCTCAACCATCATATGACCCATGTGAAGGTGGACAACTGCCTTGGGGAGCTGAACTTTGACCTGTTGAGAATGTGTGCTATGACTCGGACACCTTTCTCTAAGTATATATATATATATATATATATATATATATATATATATATATATATATATATATATATATATATATATATATATATATATTGATATGCACTCCTCTAATCAACTGGGACCCTCACTCTCTTGACACTTACATTCAACAACCTAACCATCCTCACTACTAATGCCTCCCCACCTTTTGACAAGCATTCAACATGACACCTATTTAACCCTTGTGATTTACCTACTTTCATTGTTCTCAATGCCAACTGTACCTCCTCTTTTGTTAGTTCTCTATCATTCTCATCACCTGTATTGGTGTTCTCCATTTTCATTTCCAACAACCACATGTGTAGTTCTCCTTTGTAAGGGAGAGTGGCCGAGTCAATGCACACCCATTCAATACAGGTTAAATGGGTTATTATAGGAATTACACAAACAATATCTGTTGCTCAGGAAGCTAAATTTTGACTAATCATGAATAAGTGCGCTTGGACTAGGCCATCCCCTCTTACAGTATGTATGTATTAACTTAAACTGGCCGCAATACATCTTTTTAAGGGTATGGCGGAGTCAGAGCATACCCATTTCCAACAAGTCAGTGCAAAATGGAGTCTGATAAAGGCATTGACCAAACTCGATCTGTTGCTGAGGGAGACTGGGACCTCGTTTGACCCCCCCCCCTGCCTCCTCCTCCCCCTCCTCCTCCCCCTCCTCCTCTCCCCTCTTGACCCTTCCTTTTCCCCCCTTTTGAAAAAATAGCAATACGTATAGAAAGACATTCCAAGCTGGCCAAAATACACGATTACAAAAGAAAAGAAAAGAGAAGAATTGATAATAATAAAAAAAACAATGATAAAAAAAACAAAGAGAGGCAAATATCAATAGAAGCCGGAAAAGTGATAAAGAATAAGAAGGGGAGTCGATTGGTCAAGAGAGAGAGAGAGAGAGAGAGAGAGAGAGAGAGAGAGAGAGAGAGAGAGAGAGAGAGAGAAAGAGAGAGTGAGAGTACGTAAAAAAACCCAAAACTCAAAAATTGTGTATTAAAAGAAACGAGGATGGGGTAAGGGGGGTTAAGGGGGGTATTCTGAAGGGGTGGAGTGGGTGGAGGGACTTTTAAGGGAGTGTAGATCGAGGTGATCTCCAAGTGGGGGTTGAGAGATGGGGGGAGGGGTTGGTATGGAAAATACTGACCATTAGCAAATGAATAAAAATATGAAACAGGGTGCTAGGTAGGGAGGTAGGGGAGTCTTCAAGGTAAAGGGGGGTTGAGGGGTTATTGAAGAGGTGGGAGGTGAGATGGGAATGATATAAAAATCATAGAAATATGGAGATGGGGGATTAGTTTAGGGGGGATGATGAAGTAGGGGGAGGGAGCTTGGAATGATAAAAGATTTTGTAAGAATATGGAGATGGTGGAATCTGTTAGGGAGGGGATTACTGAAGTGGGGGATATGAGAGGGAAATGCTATGAAATGTGGCAAAATTATGGAGTGGGGGGTATTTCCTTAGGGGGGTTGCTGGAGAGGGGGAGAGGAAAATATAAATGCTATAAATCATGATAAGTTGATATAGAGATGGGGGATAACTGAAACGGAGGTAGATGGGTGATACAGGGGAGTCCCTACACACAATGGGGTGGCGAGTTGCTGGAATGGGGGAAGGATGGGAATACTAGAGACCAAGGTAGATAAATATGTAAGTGGGGGAATATTTTAGGGAAAGTGAGTTGGAGCTTACTGAGATGGGAGATTGGAAATGAGAATTATATGAAATATGAAAAATTAATATAGATGGGGGAGCTATGATACGAATGTGGATGGGGAGGCAGGGATATCTCTTCATGGATGGGGGCAGGGTTGCTGAGGTGGGGGAAGGGAGATGGGGGTAATGTAAGATTTCATATATAAATGCTAGAATATGGGGTAGGGGATTAGAATATGGGGTAGGGGATATGAGAGGGAATTGGTGATATAATTATTGAATATTTAGATTGGAGAATCTCATGTGAGTTGGAGGAAAGGGATGCTCTGAAGAAAGGAGAGATGGGGGATAGAAATAATAAAATAGATATAAATGCTTAAGACCGGAATGGGGAATCTCATGTGAGGTGGGGGAAAATGGGATTTCCAGAAGAAGGGAGAATATAATTCTTTAATATAGGAATGGGAGAATCTCATATGAGATGGGGGAGGGTACACCCGAAGAGAGGAGAGATGGAGACATAATTGATAAAAGAAAATTATTCTGAATTGAGATGGGGGAATCTCATATGAGATGGGGGAGGGTGCACCAGAAGAGAGGAGAGATGGAGACATAGCTGATAAAGAAAATTATTTAGAATGGAGATGGGGGAATCTCATATGAGATGGGGGAGGGAGGGTTACCAGAAGGAGAGGTGGGGGAACAGAAATAATATAAATAAAAATATATTTAATGAATATATTGAACGTCTCGCCTATGAGATGGGGGAAGGGGGTGTTCAGAAAAAGGGGGGGACTGGGGGTGCATGAAAATGATAAAATGAAATAATATAAACTGAAATCAA
>JAXCGZ010019986.1:0-22500 GCA_037179515.1 Halocaridina rubra
TATCCTCTCCGTTTTCCCCTGAGTGTCGTAAAAGTCGACTAAATGGGGCAGAGTGAAGGGACTGGTAATCTCTGCCTTTGTGTTTTTTCCCCACATTGATTCAAGTTTTTGCTTTGATTTAGGCAACCCCCTTATTAAGGGGGGGTTATGGCTTGTGTACATAGATAGGTAGATAGAATAGAATATAGTAAACGAATTCTCATGTGTAGTAAAGGTGGGAACGTTTCGGTAGAGAGTAATGGATGGGCAATTAGTAATTACTGTGGTTATTCCTTAGGGAAGTATAGAAATTCCTTTATAGAGCTAGTCATCTTAACTTTGAAATTTGTCTGGTGAATAATTTATGTGTAATGAGCTTTTCCTCAGAGCGGTAATGTAGAATGAGCTTATTAAAGACCCTGCATTGCAGGCTTACAAAGTAGTATTTGAGTTGTTTGGTAGATGCAGATAATGCATTCTTTGGCTATGTCAGTTACATGTTAGTGAGAATTGCAAATTTAGGTTTACACCTGTAGGGAACTGGTAATACCTTATAACTGCAAAGCTGGTGCCTTGAACACACTGTCTGACTGGACAGGATGTCTTTTTCAAGTACTTGGCATGGGAAATCTTTTACACGTGGAAATTATGTGTATGAAGAGACTGTAATTAATCTATAAAATCTTTATGTTTGTGTTTTTCATAGAATTTGAATATTATAGTATTATTATTTTTATAGTGTCCAATAATTCTTCTAAGCTTAAATTGGATGCTCACTATTGATAGTTATAATGCTCACTAATACATGAAAGTTGAATTACATTTTTTGATATAGTTGCTTAGTATGACGCTGTATGGAATAAGTATTTCTTTATTTATCACCCTTCATTAGCTCATTTGAAATATCTTTTGGCTCCCGCTCATCTGGTGCCATGTTAAGCTTGATTAAGTGACTTGTTCTCCTTATCCCCACCAAAAAGCCTTATGTTTATAAGAGAGAGAGGATATTAGCATCCCTCTTGTCATAGCCTAGTCAACTCAGCCGACTAAATGAGCTTCCCATTTGGTATGTAGAGTCAGTGGTGGTCCATTATTTATATATCAAGCTTTAGTAGAGGCAAAAATGATCATTCTTTATCTCAGATGCAAAGAAAAATTACTCGTAAATCAAAACATCTGTATATGTACAGTTAGTCATCGACTTACAACCTATATGACCTATAACTGTTTAAGTTTAGACTGTGACCTAGACTGTGCATATGTACTGTATTTCTGGCCTTGGCTGAGCTATGTCTGGCAGCGTGAGTGTTTCCCAGGTGAGTGTATGACAGTTTTCGGCTGCTGGCAGTGCTAACATAGCAGCAAAACACATGTTCTCTACTCTGGTGCTCCTTCTGCTGGAAGTAGTGTTTGCAGTACCTTCCTACCTGTTTGTTACCAAGCAGGCTTCTTCAATACTCTGAAGAGCCAATGAATGACTTAAGCATATAAAAAAAGATTGGGGAAAGAAGAAAAGAAGGGAAGAAACGGAGAAAGAAAAGGAGGAGAAACCACAAAGGAAATTTACCACTAAGGGATTATCTGAAAGTTTATCTCGACTAAATGGAATTCTTGCTCATTTTGAGGTAATGGATATAAATAAATAAAGATTTGCTGTAATTGAAGGAATGATGCACTTTTAGTCTATATCGTAAAATATATAAGAAGAAAAAGAAACAATCCATTCTGTAAATGCTCTGCATTTATGTGAATAAATGAACTCTTCTGGAGACCCTGACCACTGCACCTTGTAGTGACATTGATGACCGGTCAATAAGATATTTTATAGTTTTGCAGTGTTTGCTTTCTGTATGTGTAAATCTGTATATTCATGTTTTACAAATATCAAATTAGATTTTAGTTTGCATTGTTTGGCTTACACCTATGAATTATTAAAAGACGCAAAGAAACAATGAAAATTAAATAAGCATTTTAAATCTTGGCTAAAGAAAGATGAAAAATTACAGTAAGCTAAGAAATAAAGAAATATAAAAGATAAAAAACTTTAGTACATTGTGCCTAAAGATAGGTTTTAAAATGCAATAAACTAAGAAATAACGAGATAGTAGTTATAAACTAAATCTGGACTAGTTCTGATATTTTAAAGGATTTTTTTTTTTTTAGTGGTTTTTGTTGACTTGAAACTTTACTAAAGGTATTTTACGTTTGTTGAATGTTGAGTTACAGTGAATGAAAGGAAATTAAAACAAGTAATTTAGGAAAAGTCCTACTGATTATTTATTATGTAAAGTTCACTTTACATTGTGCTACAAATGACAACAGTTATCTTCTTTAAAAGCAGTAGATAGTAACTGCTAAAGGTCATTAAGGATACACATATCTCTGTCAGATGTAGAATTTGTCGTATATAGCTTAGTAATTTTACTGCATTCATTGAAATAAAAGCATGATGTAAGTTAAAATTCCTTTCAAGTAATTATCATATGATACATACTATGTTTACAAATCATACAGCATACACCATTCAGGAATTATACTAAAGTACTGGCGATTACATTTATATACAGTTAATATATTCTTGCTGCGGGGTATATTATACATTAACTTACATCCTCAAGGTTCTGGCCTGAAAATACACATATTTTTTTATTAACAAATGATAAAAGTTGAATGTTATTCTTGTAAAAAATATAATTTTTAATTGTTTATCAACAGGTTAGTCACATTTTGTTAGTATTTGAACTTTGAAATTATGTTGCTTTAGTAATATTGTATTATTCGTTGCAATTTTTTCAAGTAATTTCGTATACTGTATTAATTCTCAAGAGCTCCAGCATTGTCGTGAAGGTACCAATCTTTGTCTCTCTCTTCATAGCTAATGATATATTCAACATATATATGTGTTTTCCTAATCAAAATATAATTATCAGCAAAACTACAGCTTCACAATGTAATATCACACTGCACATAGACATATGTAAAGATGAAAATATTGTGCAGCACTAGCTTAAAAGATAATTTCTATGGTATAGCGTGTCTACTCATCATTGCCGGAGAGTAAAGTACAGTACAGTATTTGAGATGATATGTTAGTAAGGTAAATAGAGATGGGTGAGACTACATCATTTCCTGGCTTCATGTTGAAACTCTACAATTATTCACAAGTACAGTACAGATGTTAGTAGGTTTGGTATTGTGAGAGGTTCATGATGAATGAAGGGTGGGGTATTGGTGGTGTTCTATCAATTACAACTTAAATGCAAAAATAAATGTGATCGAAATATAGAGGATTGTATGTCTTGTCATAGAAAAAAAATATAGAGGAATGTATTGTATTATAAATAGATAAATGATAAGGGAAAACCTAAGGAAGGATTAGACTTTTCTATATATTCGGTAGGACAGTATGCTAGTATAGCCTTTTCAGCTCTACGAAGTCATAGCGCACAAAATTACGCTTATAGAAATAAAAGTGATATAGCATTTGTGGAGCATGATGAGGGCTGTGGTAGCACAGTGCTTAAAGTGCCTGACTTGGGAAGTGACATACCTGATTTGTACCCGCTGTGGGATATTAGGAAGGGCATTTAGCCTAAATTCCCCAGCTTCAACCTATTTATGGCCATTTCCATTCGACAGATAGTTAATAGTGGTACATAACACAGCTTTTCATCTCTAAAATGTAATAGCACGCATACACTAAGCCAATGCTTTACGGCAAATGTAAATATATAAAAGTAGAGCATTTGTAAAATCTATATTTTATCATCTTCTGTTCAAGAATAAAATAAAATTAAATTGAAAATAAAAATTGTGAAGTATTTCTGTAGCTTAAAAATGTTAGGCTATTCTTTTCAACTCTACACTGTAATACCTACAGTACACAATTAACTTACAGAGAAAAGAAGGGTAAAAAAATGTAGAGCATTTAAGACAAGTGTCGTTTCTTCTTTTTAGCTCCAATATGTAATGCTACAAAATTAAGATCATCATTGAATAGAAGAAAAAAGAGTAAATATAGATATTGTAGAGCTTTTTAATTTATGTAAAATGCGTTTATTATTTTAGAGCCAAACTGTAAGAGCTTAAAAAAGTTCATATAAGAAACAATAACAAAAATAGCTTTAATTGACTATTTTTAGAAACTGGAAATATGCTTGTTTTATTTTTTGCTCCCAAATATAATTTCGTTTAAAAATAAGATCATGACCTAAACCAACACTAAATATTGTAATTGTGGAGCATTTTCATAGCTTGATGTGAAATACACTTCCCAGTTTGAAACTGAATTCACGATATGATGCTTGCTGCGACACTAAACATGAAGTAACAACAAATAAAAGAACTGATGTCGCTATAAATACAATACGCACTAACAAGGCAACAAACATTTAAAAAAAAACACTATGGATAGAAAAGTCAACAGCAATCGTTTGTAAGTGTATTGTATATACATCGTTTTAGTCTAAGCTTTGTATTTTTTTTAATGTCTCGTTTTTGTTCACCATTTGGAATCTTCAGTTCGTATTTTTTAGAAGTCAACAAATTATGAATAGGATTCCTTTTATTCCTTGGATTTTCTTTTTTTCCTCTTTCTCCTTCAATTGAGCTGCCATATCTGGCTGAACCAATAGGGCTGCCACATGTGTAGCAAAACAGTATATATATTAGCAATTTAGTTCCACAAATTCACAACAAGCTTGAGACTTTACGAAGCTGTTAACACAATATCTGCAGTCATAGCACAGTGAGAAAAAAGCAACGTAGGCAGATCCAGTGCGACCAGCGCATTGGTATATTTGTTTAGGGCAATTGATATAGCACAATGCTTCATATATTGTATCTGCGACATCACTCTCTCTTAGCAAGCCTTTATTTTGACACAAAGATCAAACTGTATGGATGATTTGCTTTTGAAACTTGAAAGCAGTATCATACCACATAATTCACTTCATTGACAAAAATTATATTTTATATGTTTATCCTTACACTTGCTCAGAAGGAAAGTGAAATCTCGAGACTTATACCTGTGTAGCTTATACTTTATTTGCTACCTTATCCTCCCAAACCCACTGATTGTCACAATTCATTATTCATTTTTCTGCACTCGTTACCCTTCATGCGCCACATAAAGTAGCAGAATTTTCTATGTAAACATCACTATAGAATCGCATAGAAAGATGGTGCCAACCTAGAGCCGGAGAGGCAGTGATCCTCGTTCTACAGCGGTAGAGAGCGCGAACAGCCTCGGGTCTCAAACGTCTGCCGAACATATTGATATCGCTCATTTCTCCGATGAATTGAGAAGTTTCATCAAAATCTGTCAAATCTGGAAGCAGTGTCTGCCCCAAAATTGTTAAGCCTCCTCCAGCTAGAGATGATTGCTTTGGTAGTACATCATCTAGTGTCCCAGCTAGTTCACCATTTATGTAGATGCCCATTTTATGGTCCCGGCCACTCCATGTGAAAGCTAAGTGATACCATTGGTTTGGCTCAAAATTGTAAGGCATTTTCTTAAAGTGGGCATCAAGCTGTGGTTTTATGTTACTTGTACTCTCTAATGTTTGGGTTTGTGACTGTGGTACAGTATTGATAGTAGCATCTGCATCAACAGTGAAGACTCTGTCTTCTATTTGTGCTTGATGTTCATATTGATCTTGCATCCATTCATCAGCTTCCTCCTGGCTGTTAACAAAATGCACTGGTTGTGGTAATAGACCTTTTTCAAGTAGCTCTTGAGGGTCAGCACTGAATTGTACTCCATCCAGCAATATGTCTGCGGGGTTTTTCTCACTTAGTGTCTTAATGGGACCACCATAAGCTATTGGACGAGGTGCTTCTTCGTATTTGTATTCAGGAGGAAGCTGTTGATGGTAAAGATGTGAAGGCTCCTGATAGAAAGATATAATAGGAGCATCTTCTTGTAATGTCAAAACTGGTTCAGTTTGGTATAGTTTATCAACAGAGTAGACCTCTTCTGCAGTTTCTTCCTGTGCAGGATAAATTGGAATGTCATCTTCTGTTATATGGAATACAGCAAAATTATTAGACTGAAGGTGTAAGGGCTCCTGTTTTACTTTCTCAGGTTCAATTTCTGCATGGGTTTCAGCTTGCTCAGTAGTAATTCTAATTGGTGAAAGAGTTATTTTCACAGGTGTAGGACGGGATTGAGGTGTTGTACCTGATACTTCACCTATGTCTTTGATATCCACAGGATCTTCATATGTAGGGGTTTTTTCATGCTCTTCTTTACGGGTAGGAGACTGGGAACTGATTGTATGGATATTTTCTACTGCTTTGATAGGTATATTTTCCAGAGCAGGAATCTTATAAGAAGTCGTAATATATGATGGAGCCTCTATTAGATCGAAGTTCCCAAAAGATTGCTTACTTTTATGCTTATCTTCTGGCTGGATGGGACTTTGCGCTGTATTTTTATGATTATCTTGCAACAATTCAGATGATATGTCAGACTCTCTATCTGTTGGCTTTTCTTGTGAAGTCTGGGAAGCATATATTAGGTGCTCTCCATCCGTCAGTCTCTTGTCATCTTTTACATGATCATTTAAGTTTTCCACTGTAATTATGGGAGATTTAGGTGATGCATTTTCTAGTATGAGCACTGAAGGTATCCAGGAGTTCTCAGCCTCTATTGTAATTGGAATATCACTTCGTGATGGTGTCGAGGGGAGATTTTCCTCAGTAGGGACAAGAACTGCCTCTTCCTCATTCAAGACTCCTGTGGAAGCAGTCTCATCATAGGAGACCTCAGGCTCATTTGGAAATTGGTATGAAAGAGTGTCTTTGAAGAGGAGGTTATTTTCTCCTAATTGATTCTCATTTGTCTCATCTTCATTTGTTTGGATAGGCTCTTCCTGAATGATTATTGGTGCTCTTGTAGTTTTAACTGGCTTTGGAGTTGCCTGATTTTGGTACTGTTCATACATAGCATTAAAGGCATCTACATCTGTGATGGGAACTGAATACACAACTGCCATATCACCATCTTTTACAGCAGGTAAGCCTTCCATAGCACGATGAAATTCCTGTACATGATAAGGTGTAATGCTTACGGGCCTGTGCTTGCTTACAGAATTAAATGATCCATGTGGTTTCACACTCCATTTTTCTTCATGGCTATATTCCTTAGCTGGTTTGTGTGCATCAGCAGCGTGAGACCATATTGAAACTTTAGATTTCTGTTCCATGATTTGGGGTTTCTCTGTTTCATTTTCTGATGATGCCCGAAGTACATTAGGCCTTTGAACATATTGTCTGAATGGTGTAGTTCGTGGCAGATATTTGATAGGTGTTCTGGTTGTTGTAGATCTTTGTGTAGTAGTTGAAGTAGTGATAGTTGAAGGTGGTGTAGTAGTTGTAGTGGTTGTTGTTGGAAAATCTTGTTTTTGTGATGTGTGAGAAATGCTTGGTTGCTTGAGCAGTTTCCAGAGAGGCATGTGGGTTGACTGCTCTCTGGTTGGAGGCCCCTGAGTGGTAGTAGTAGTAGTCGTTGATGGAGTGGTAAAGTGACTTAGATCAACTTGAAATTCATTTGGTTTTGCTGTTGATACTGAGATAGGTCGTTTTGTTGTTCTCCATCTTGGTACTGGACGAGCCGTAGTTAGTCTTGGCACTAATGGCCGAGATGTGCTTGGTCTTGTTGTAGGATGAGATAATGGAGCAGGTGCTCTTGTGGTCCAGGAAGAAGTTGTTGTTTTTCGCAATGTCGTGTGAGTTGTGGTAATAGGGCTTTTGGTTGTGGTTGATACTGTGTGACGATGTTGTGGTTTAGGAGTTGTAAATGTTGCTCCTCTTATTCGATATGGATTCCAGTGATTTGGCCCAAGTGGTACTTCCTCTACTTGGGAAGACCAAGCACCATCATTATCTGGCAAGTTAAATGTTTGAAGTTGTTTGATATTATCTTTACTACCTTGATTTGAAACAGTAACCTCTGGTTCTTTGTCTGAATGCCACATTGGTGACCATTCATTAGGCGATTGAGGGATTGACGGTTTAGGTGCTTGTGGAGCATTCCAATTAAAGAAAACAAAGTCATCATCCCCTGATGGTTCCGTAATAATTCTTGTTTCTGGTTCTAGATGTCTCTCCTGGGGGTCACTTTCTAGCATCTCTGATACGGTAGGTACAGTTTTCCAGTTATTTGATAATGCAATATTATCTCTAGTCGGTGATAACTGGATATCTGCATTTAGATCAGAAGGTGAGGCCTCAAGGTCTGCTACTCCCATGGTATGGACATCAACAAAGCTTTGAGGAGTCCATGTCTTAAAGGAATGTCCAATTCGCGAGTCTGCCATTATATTTTCAATATTCCCAAGGCCTCTACTATAATCTTTTGCATATCTGCGTTTTCTTTGCTGATGCAGAAAAGTTTCCTTAGGTGTCCATTGTGCTCTTGGATGACGGTCTACTTGATCCATGTGGAACTGAGGCACTGATGTTGGACCACCCCAGATAATACCCACTCCATCGTGCCTCAGAAAAAAGGCTACTTGTGTTTGAGCATCTGGGGCCACTGCAGTTAGGATTGGAGCAACTCCATTTGGAAATTGGGTGATGTTGACCCATCCTGCCAGGGTCAGTTCACCAAGATTTGGTGCTGGTTTTAGCAGTCGAGCATATCCCCCAGTGCCTAAAACAAGGCGGAAGGATGACGAATCCTGCAAAGATGAAGCACATATACACAATGTGCTCACAGCTGCCAACCTGTAAAGTAGAAAATATATGTTAGTGATTGATCTAATTTGCTTTGTGAATCATATAGTGATTATAAATTTTTAAAAATTTTAGCTCCAAGTTTCAGTTACATTTTCGAGTTGTAATACACTCTTACATTTTATTTTCATGTTTCTTTCCCTTCTCATATTATATTTGATATACAGTTGTCTTTTGTTATTGCTTTAGTATTAAAGACGTCTTCCTTAGAGTGTAAAATAGATACAAGATTACTTTTTGAACACTTTATTATTGAAAAATAACTTTACAGTATTTATAAAGACTTGTTAGAGATATGTAAAGCTACTAATGATTTTGTAGCCCTTTCATGAAATATATGGTTTTCCTTCTAAGTAGAACATAATGTAGCAACATTCAAAACAGCTGTGCTCCTGAAAAGTAATTTATTCAACTCTAAACTACCAAATAGACTTAAAAGAATGAAGAAATCATAATGGAAAATACAGATTGTGTTTTATCAGATCTAGTGGAGTCGTTACACCCAAGTGTTTATGCTGTTGTCAAGCACTAAATCATATATCATGGAAGTGGCTAAGAGAAACTTTCTCCTTTTCCCCTCTCTCCTTTTGTGTTTTGGCCAATTTGTTTATCTCTAGTTTATGTTGGGTTTTTATTGTTTTACCTCTTTTACTTCGCTCTTTCTCAGTTTTCTTATACTGTATTACCATTCTGTTAAATAACTTTTATTTCTCTGTTGAATTTCTTTATTCTTCTCTTCATTTTGCTCTTGTTTAATTTTACCTTTCATGCAGGTTTTTTATATCTTGTGTCAATGTTAATATCTATTATGGGGGTATACATACGTTGACCTAAGCAGGGGAATTTAGACTGGATGCCTTCCTAATGCCCTGCGGTGGTCTTGATGGCAGGCTGGTCACATTCAAAATTAAGTGCTCTAGCCACTGTGGTATTGTGGTCCCCTTACACAATCTTGAAGGCCCATTTTTCATGTTTTGCCTGCTTTTCTCCCTTCATCTCCTATATAGATTATATTAGAATTTAATTCATATGATACTCTTTATTTGAGGGTCTATTTTATGATACTTTACTAATATCAGTTGTTTCCTGATGTATTCAGATATTATATTCTTTTTCCTTTCTTCTTCTTTATATTGATTGTTTTGTTGTGTTTCTGTCTTTATGTGAACTCATGTTTTCATAGCTTCATATTTTTACTTCTATGTTTTTTATTTTTCAACATTTTTCTCTGCTTTACTGTTTAAATATTATATTTATGCATATGTAAGCAGACAAGAGAGCCACGGTGGAACATAGAATTTAAATGAAGCTCTCAATGTCTTCTCAGTTTCAGTGAGATCTTGTTAAATTACATGACTGTAATTTAATCTACAAGCACATACTACTATGCTCTACATAGAGCAACACAAACACTAGTGTATAACGTTAAACCCAGAAACACTACATATTGTGTCCGTATAAAGGTTGTGGGGGGATTATGGCAACCCTTTATCATCAAAGAGCTGAGAGGAGTGATTGATGTATGTTTAGTTCTGATGAATGTATGTATTTTATGTCTACATCAACACTGAATATTCTTGGATATTCATTACACAACTCTTATTATCCCTTCACTTCTGACAAGTCATTACACTCTCCATCTCTGTTACGTTTTATTTAATGTATTCTTCGTGCCCAGGCTCGGTGTGGGCTGTTTTGTTTTTTATTATTTTATTTTTTGGCCCGTCCTGGTGTAACAATCATAAAAAAAAAATTAAAAAAATGTGCTCGGACTCAGCTAACCCCTCACAAGGGGGGATTGCAGCCGTTGTCTATGTATGAATTAATATATATAATGTATTATAATTGAAGTAGTCACCGTGGCTCAAACGGTAGCGTCCGCGACTCTGAGGCGTCAGGTCGAGGGTTCACGCCCCGTCACGGTCTGAGGTTAGCAAGGGCGTGCACTCAGGGTAACGATTACATCTGCCAAAACAAGTCCTTCGCAAGAAGGCAACTGTCCTAGCCCTTGGTTGAAATGGGAGTTCGTGACGTAAAACCGGAACAGTGTATTATAATTGACGTTCAGATTTGTAATTATATATGTATGTATTGTTTCACAGAGGATGACTGGAGAAAATTTTAAAACCTTCATTACATTATATGTTGTAGCCCGGGTCCTCTTGCTTAAGTTGATTTTTAGGTATAGTAGAATTTCTTAGTATGTGTACCACCATTTTATATGTCACAGTAATTCCCAATTTGAAAGAGGGTGGACACATTTGTTCAAGCTGGGGGACTAAGGCTGGATGCCCTTCTTAATGCCCCACTTGAATCTGTAGTATTTGCTTTCCGACTCATGATCTATACTACAGAGCTACTGTAGCTTCCAGAAAACACTGGGTATCGATATGTTTTTTTTTGTTGTGATGGTGGGTATTTGGGACCAATTTAAAACTTTTTGCAGGTGCTCAACAATAGTTGAGAGCCTGCATAGCAGTCATTGTTGAATTGAATAGGCATAGAGGGCAGACCCACCTCTTTATTCATACTAGCAGGGATACCTTGGATGTGATGTTAACAGAAAACTTTTGTATATTATACCTCTTACTGAGAGCACAACTGCAAATAACTAGATTATGTAGAGTGACTTTTAACCTACAATCATTAATATATTATATGAAATAATCGTCATTCTTTCACTTAAATTCCTGCTTAATTCTTTGCAATGCCTTGAAATATATAACAATCTTTTGATTCTAATGATCTTTTGTAGTTCAAATCGCCAATTCTTGAGAGAATATTTTTTTTTTTTCATATTCCATTACTGTGAAAAATTTGCTTCATTTTGACAGTGAAGATGATAAATTTCCTCTCGTATATTACCGAGAAATATTTTCTTGGAGTGATTATTATCTCTAGTTACTGCCTTACTGAGCATATTCTTTCATGCAACTACTACTATTATTAATGTTACTTCGACCACTACTACTACTGCTGCTATTACTCTTATTTGCTAGAATTGTACATTAATTGCTTTTCTTATACCCTCTTTCAAGGACTACATCCTATGTTGTCCAGGCTAGATATGTCCTCACAAGGTACACAGATTGTAACTAAGTAAAAGATTCGGTGTGGTATTTATACATACTACTACTACTACTACTACTACTACCTACTATTATAGCAACATTATTTTTAAGTTTGCTAACTTAGGGAAGTTCGTCTCAAATACCTTTAACTTTTTATCAGGTGTAATCATAGCATTGTCATAAACTAATGAGTCAAAATCTCTTGCAGTATCAAAGTAAGAAGCATTGGTGTTGTGTATGACGCTATTGTTTATTGCATTTCTCATTGCCCAATTAATACTCTGGACTTGCAAGTGGTTGTTGTTTGGAGGCAGAACGGAGAAAGTCACAAGCATTGAAGAATGTGGTTTGAGATTGTAAAATTTTATAAAATTAGGATTAATATTTGTTCTGGGTGATTTAAAATATATATATATATTATATATATATATATATATATATATATATATATATATATATATATATATATATATATATATATATATATATATATATATATATATATATATATATATATATCGTTTCACAGAGGTGAGTATGGAGTCTCTTTCAGTAGATATTCCTAATTTTGGAATATAATATGTCAATATTGCAATTATTTAAGTTTTTATCTAAATGTCTAAATATTTCAGGAATTTGGCAAATACTTTATAGATGTTTATGTAAATTAACCAGAATGATATACCATAAGCTTCTTATTTTATGGATGTCATTTAGACAGATTGTCGGCATACAATGTTACAAACTTACAAGCACACAAGGAAGGACATCCGCATCATTATTTCGAAAATACCGCTTTCTCTTAGTACTTGAAGTTTTTCAATGAGTCATGTACGATGCTATGGGATTATACCTTTTTATGAGACTCCTCTTACAACCTAGGACACGTCCTACGTTGTCTAAGAGAAGATGATAAAATCTGTCTGCTTTTCCCGTTTGGTGTCGCCATAGCGGATCAGTTGTCTCCTTATATTTTATCCATTTGTAGAGTAATTATATTTACTTCCTGGTTATGAAAGCCAGTGAGTGAATTCGAAAAACAATATATAAAATAAAATAATGAAATAAATACTCTTGCTGATCATTAGCCCAAGGGAAAGTTTGCGGAATGGCCTTTGTCTTGGTGTGCTCGTTACTCTCTCTCTCTCTCTCTCTCTCTCTCTCTCTCTCTCTCTCTCTCTCTCTCTCTCTCTCTCTCTCTCTCTCTCTCTCTCTCTATATATATATATATATATATATATATATATATATATATATATATATATATATATATATATATATATATATATATATATACAGTATATCTATCTATCTATCTATCTATCTATCTATCTATCTATCTATATATATATATATATATATATATATATATATATATATATATATATATATATATATATATATATATATATATATATATATATATATATATATATATATATCATCTGTCTGTCTTTCTATCTATTTTTCAAGTCGGTCTCACCTTCTGTTTGCATACCTGTCTAACGCACACTAGACTTATATTAACACCATATCTTGCAAAGGATATAAAGTGTTTGCCACGCTTCATTTGATATATTTAATTCATCAATCACTCATTTTTTCTTTTTATTGTATTTATCTATTAGTTACTTATATGAAATTTTCATTTTTTATTTATTTGACATATTTATATATTCGTTTCTTAATTAGCTAATTAATTAATTACTTAATTAATTAATTACTTTATTTACTTATTTGTCTTTTATTTTAGACATGAATATTATCTGTTTCACATTGTTAAAATGAGATGACGTAATGTTTATGTACAGTTTTGAATTAGTGGCTCTTTTGTGGGTGTGTGTGTATTTTTCTTGTTACGTTCGGAGGGATTGGGAGGGCAACTTCCCTCCACTTCGGGAAAGAAGTGCTCTTTCATGCTTAAGTATATGCAAATTTTTGTCTAGCCCGTTATTGGTGGTTCTTTATTTTTCATGTATGTATGTATGTACTATTGTTGGTGAAATTATCTTAATATGTGTGTTTTTTAACCGACTCCTAAGCATGCTTTTGAATGGTATAGATAATACACACATACATACATGCATACATACATATATACATACATTCATACATACATACAGACATATATTTACATGCATACATACAGATACATACATACATACATTCATACATACATACACATTATTTTTCTATAATGCCACACATACATACATACTAACATACATATATACATGCATACATACATACACATTATTATTCTATAAGGCCGGAGACGCTATGTGGCGAGGCCTAGTGGGTTACATATTCATATTTGAGGTTTTGTGTTTGTGTGTCAGCATAGATGTGTGTTACTGGGATTATTTGTTTAAGGAATGTTTATTGTACGCCTCCGAGGGTCATGTTTTCCCATTACTTTAGTTGTCCATAGAAAATGGAGTCACTCTGTTCACAACACCAAATATTCAGGAAGTAGTCTAGTTATCTTCATTAGAGTCGAGAGACGCCACGACTGCCCCTTTATACGTCCTTTGCATGACTAGTTGATGAATTCACTTTTACTCCACTGGTCGAGACGGCCTGGAACTCGGGTCTTTTGGTATTAGAAGACCAGTCTTTAACCCACGTAGCTACGGCAGCAGGGCCAGAGGATAGGTATCTTACCTACCTGTTACTGTACCTAGGCTATTCGATCCACCCATAGATTGTTTTTCTACACTATGAACTCATCGTGTTTATTGAGTGTTATGAAAAATTGAGGTGACACACACCATTACTTTCTCTTCTTATATCCTCCTTGCGGAGTGGGACAGGGCCCGAAATCGGGTCCTTTAGTATGGTTTATTTTGGGGTGTCAAAAATGCGTTGGTTTGTTATATTCCGACTAAGCTTTTGTCTTTCTTTCGCCTTGTGAATTCTTTTAAGTAAAGCAGTTAACACTAGCGTTAATAATTAATTTCAACAATTTATATATGTCTTTCCGTTTTGTGTGTCTGTTCTCATTCGAATGGGGGTGGACCCAGACAAATTTGAGCTGGGGAATTAAGGCTGGATGCCCTTCCTATAACGCTCGTTGTGCTCGATCGCGAGTTGGTCACTTCCCGAGTCGAGTGTTATAACCACTGCGTTATCGCGGTCCCCAATAACAATGATTCATAATTACAATAAATTCTTCGTGAAACAAAACATAACAATTTTGTCTACGTTAGTGTTCGGAAAAAAGTATTTATGATTTTAGTATATTATGAGTCATATGTAATGATGAATGACTACTTTTGACATGTTATGATGTACATTTTGAATAAGTTCTCGATTTAGCCATTAAATTGATTTTATAGAAATCGATAGAGTTGAAAATATTATTTCTCAATTCAATATTTGCCAACTTCTGAGAAATTTTTTATTTTGAGTTTTTATTTATCTTTAAAGTAGAGATTTTGTGATTAGAGTAGCTAATTTGTGAAAGAGGATTGTTATTTAGAATAATTGTTGGTTGTCAGTTTTGATATGAAAGGGTTTGTACTTAGAATAGTTGTTGTATGTAAGATAAATTCCCAATTTCTTAAGCAATGTAAACCTAGGATACCATATTGTTAGTTAGCTAGACAAACACAAATGGATTTCATAAACGCATCTGACGCGGTGCTGTGTATGGCTAAGATCCCATACGGGATCCTAGCCATACACAGAACCGCGTCAGATGCGTTTTTGAAATCTCTTTGTGTGTCTAGCTAACTAACAATATGGTATCCTAGCTTTACACTGTTTAAGAATTCGGGCCAAAGTATGTGAATAGCTAGCAGTTATTGTGAATTCTTTGGTGAAATGTACTAGCCTGCTGGCTAGTACAGTGGTAACGCGCTGGCTTCGCATTCACGAGGTCGAAAGATCGGTTCCCGTCCAAGACCGAGAGTTTAAGCTGTTTACAGGCAGGAACTGCTGTGGTTGGACACCACAGTGGGGGGTTGGGGCTTGCCCTGGCTGACGAATACCCATTGTATTGAAATGGAAATAAAGGTTTATTATTATTATTATTATTATTATTATTATTATTATTATTATTATTATTATTATTATTATTATCGATATTTAGGAGTTGTTGGGAGAGAGATTTTTTTGTAGAGAATAGTTGCCATTTTGTTGTTAGTCGACATTGTCTTTGTAGATGATTGTGGATTTATTAGTAATTTTTTTTCAGCGTGGTTTTAGTTATTTGATTTATTTTAAAGACGATTATTTGTGTGTAGAAAGGTGTATTTTCCGAGAGTTGTGTGTTATATAAAATAGGTGTTAGTTGGCAATTATTAAAGTGTTATGTATTATTAGTTAACTGACATTTTTTTCGGTGTTTATAAGAGTACTTATGGTAGTATAAGAAATATTTTAGAATTGTTGCTAGCTTGCGATGGCTAGACGGTTGTAAGTTTGTGGATCATTTCCTAATCTATGTGTTTGTGAGTTTCTGGAGGAGAGGTTTTGTGTTGTAGTTGGTTAGAGTAATTGCTAGCTGGCTGGTGATATATTTGGAGATGGCCGTTAGTTTGTAAAAGAGATGTTTATTTTGGAAAATTCTAGGCTAGAAATTTAATCTTAGCATAGTGATCGGGACTGCAGTAGCGCAGTGGTTAGAACACTCGACGCAGGAGGTGATATACCCGCGATTGGGCCCACCGCTGAGCGTTAGGAAGAGTATCCAGCCTAAATTCCAATATGTACATGTCCACCCCCATAATGGGGATTAGTAGTGACACGTAAATCAGCAAACAGCAAAGAACACTTTCTGTACGGTAATAGTTTGTGTGTGTGTGTGTGTGTGTGTGTGTGTGTGTGTGTGTGTGTGTGTGTGTGATTACCTAATTGTGATTACCTAATTGTGTTTACGGGAAAGAGCCCAAAGCTCGTATCTTCCCGTCTCCTGATCGGTTCCATTTTTAGACTTAGTGATACTTATCATACCTGTCCTTAAAACTATGGATTGAGGTAGCATTAACTACCTCCTCGCTTAGCGAATTCCAATTATCAACTACTCTTACACTGAAAAAGTATTTCCTTACATCCTGCAAACAAGTTTTCTTCCGAAGCTTCAAACTATGACCTCTAGTTCTAGAGCCAGCCATATCGAAATATCGATCCCTATCCACTCTATCATAACCATGAAGGAATTTAAAGACTGTCACCATATCCCCCCTTACTCTTCTAGCTTCGAGTGATGGCAAGTCTAATTCCCTCAGCCTCTCATCATAACCGAGATTGCGTATTTCTGGCACCAGTTTCGTGGCATGTCTTTGAACTTTTTCAAGCTTAGCTATGTGCTTTTTCAAGTGCGGATTCCAAAAGGGGGCTGCATATTCGAGTTTTGGCCTCACATAGGTTACATAAATATTTCTGAACATTTCCTTGTCCATGTGCCTGAAGGCTACCCTTACATTTGATAAGAATGCATATGCTGCCCTTACTACGCCATTTATATGTATTTCTGGAGACAAATCTGCCAATATGTTTACTCCTAGATCTCTCTCATTTTCTGTCTCCTGAAGTTGTACTCCAGCCACCGAGTAGTCAAGCTTGGGCCTTCTTGCACTTGTACCCATTCTCATTACCTTACATTTTGAGGTATTGAATTTCATTAGCCACTTTTCTGACCACTCATGCAGATTATTTAGATCCTCCTGAAGTTCTCTACCATTGTTCTCGTTTTTTACTTTCTTCACAATCTTTGCATCATCTGCAAACATATTCATGAATGAATTTACAGACTCTGGTAGGTCATTTACATATACAAGGAACAAAAGTGGCCCTAAAACTGAACCCTGTGGAACTCCACTACTAACTCTTCTCCATTCAGACACTGAGTGTCTTACTCTAACCCTCTGTTCCCTTCCTTCTAAGTAAGTTTTTATCCATTCCAAGACATTTCCACCTATTCTAGCCATTGATTGCAGCTTCCTAATAAGTCTCCCATGTGGAACAGTGTCAAACGCTTTCTGGAAGTCTAGGAATATGCAATCTGCCCAGCCCTCTCTTTCCTGTAAGATTTGGCTTACCTCATCATAAAATTCTAATAAGTTTGTTACTGTTGATCTTCCTTCTCTGAAGCCATGTTGCCTCACTGACAAAAAGTTGAAGGATTCCAAGTGAAGAGAGATATGTTTCCTTAGTAGTTTCTCCATAACTTTGCAAACTATGCTGGTCAAGGAAACTGGTCTATAGTTCAGAGCCGTATCCCTCCTTCCCTTTTTGAAGATAGGTATCACATTTGCTTGTTTCCAGCATCTTGGAATCTCCCCCGACTCCAATGACTCCTTAAATATGATACTTAGTGCCACTGATATTGTGTTTGCGCATTTTTTAAGCACATGAGGGGATATGTCATCAGGACCTGTAGCTTTATGAACATCTAAATCCATCAGCGCTTTGCATACCTCTGTGGCTGTAAGGTTGATGTTCTCTAATACCGGCCCTTGAGCTTCTATCACTGCAATCTGAGGGGGTGGGGTATTTTCTACTGTAAATACTGACTGAAACTCCTTGTTCAATTCTTTGCAGATCTCTTCGTCCGTCTCAGTGATGCTTCCATCCGCTCTCTTTAGCCTTAAAACCTGTTCTTTTACCTTCAGTTTTCCTCTGATAAAGCTGTGGAAAAGCTTGGGATTTTCTTTAGCCTTCCTGGTGATGTCCCTCTCATAATCTTTCTCTGCCTCTCTCCTTTTACTTAGGTAGTCGTTTCTTGCTCTTTTGTAGGTTTGCCAGGCATTTATGTTTTTTCTCCTCCTATACTTTTTCCAGCATTTGTCTCTCCACTCCTTAGCTCTTTTACACCCATTATCGAACCATTTCTCTCTGGCATGAATTACACCTACTTTGGTGACAGGTATGCAGCAATCTACTATCTTCCCATATTTCTCACAAAAGATGTCATGCATTTCTTGCACGGATTTGTTGTAAAATAAGGTTCTCCAGTCAATAACTGCAAAAAGCTCATTCATTTTGATGTAATCTCCTTTCTGATAGTTCCTCCTCATGTCCTCAGTGCCTCTACTCTCAGGAAGAATGTCTTCAATGATATACTCCATCAACAACACACAGTGGTCACTCTTTCCAATTGGTGGTTCATACTCAATATTTTCAATATCCAACACATTATCTGTGAACACCAGATCAAGTAGTGATGGCTCATCCCCACCCCTGGCTCTTGTTGGTTCCATTACATGTTGGTGTAGGAAATTCCCTTGTACGCAATCTAGGAATCTTGCCCCAAAGGAGTCCTCACCACTGTGTGGGTCAAGATTTATCCAATCTATCTCTTTATGATTAAAGTCTCCCATAATCAAAATCCTACATTTTTTCTCCCGCGCCATGTTAACAACTGAGTTTATGACTTCAATCGTACCTATATGACTTTCCTCATAAATTTCAAGCCTATTTTGGTTCCTTGGTGGGTTGTATACAACAGTTATTATAATGCTCTCTGACCCAGTATTTATGCGAGCAACAAGAAATTCCCTGAACTCACTTTCTATAGCCAAGTTTATCTCTTCAACTTGAATCCTCTCACTTATGAGCAGTGCTATCCCTCCACCAGTCCTCTCAGATCTTTCGACCCTTAGTATTCTGAAGCCCTTAGGAAAAACTGTGACACTGTTTATGTCCTCACTCAACTTAGTCTCTGTAATTGCTACTATATCTGCCTTACTGTTGTGAATCCTATCTTTTAATTCTACTGCCTTACCAGCTAATCCATCAGCATTTGTGTATAACAATCTTAATGAGGCCCCATCCCCTGATCTTCTGTCATTATCTTCTTTATCTCCCCTTTGTCTGGAAGTATTCCGTAACGAAAATTTTTCTTCTCTTCTTCATTTCTTTCATCATTTAACCTTCTTGCCTCTTGCAACAAGTTTTTGATCTTTCCCATCTCTTCCTGTGTTCTGTATCGTCTAATGAACACTTCTTTGCATTCTTGAAGGTCTTTTAGACTTTTTTTTCTCAACAATATTTCCCTACATGTCTCCCCTCTCTCAAAGGTTACTTTTGTTGGTCTCGGCTTTCCTTCCCTCGAATATTTACCTAGTTGGTGTATGTTTACAATATCCTCAGGACCACATACTACTCCAAGCTTTCTTATCAGGTCTACAACCCTAGCTTTATTTTCTTCAAGTCTCCCCTGCCATGTTGGCTCCTGGGATTCACTTATGCCTGAGATTACCACTGTCTTCTCCTTATCAAGTGCCTGTCTGATGAGTGGGTTTGCCCTTTCCATCACAACGTCTTTCATTTTTTCGATTACTGTCTCTTTATAGTCAACTGTTTGTATGTTTTCCAGTGCCACCACCTTTACAGCCTCTTTTACTGCCACATTCCCCTTTAGTGCATCAGCAAAGGACGTTTTCATGGCATCATTTTCCATATTCAGCTCCTGGAACTCTTTTCTGAACTGTTCAATGTTTTCCTTAATCTGAACATTCCAAGCAGCAATCTCGTCTCTCTCAGAAGATAGCAGTGAACTAACATCTAATTCCTTTAGGTTGTCATTTAGCTGTTTGTTTTTATCTTCTTGATTAGAAATTCTAGATTCTAGTTGACTCTTTTCCCCTTCCAGCTTCTTTATTCTTTTTTCTAGTTCCTTTCTCTCCTGCCCTTGTGCTTTATTTGATTTTAAAACGAGAAATCCAAACACTGGGGAAGCAAGTCTGCTCATATTTATGCCGCTTCCATATCTGGATAAAGGGAGAGGATGTGCTGTCAGGAAAGGCATCCTGGGGTGAAAATTTGAGTCAGTGTCGTATCAAACAAAATAAATTAAAAAAAACTACCGATAAAGTATTAGACGTTTACTGAAGGTCACTTCTCTACTTACAATGCTTGTATATTTAAAAGTGGTTGTGCTTTATATAAAAAGTTATTAATTTTATTGTAATCATAATATCTAAGATAATTGTTTTGTGGTTGGCCTGGTTGTGAAGTTAGGTGATGATGTCTTACGAATAATTGTCACTTTTTTTTTCTTTGTTTGGGAAGAGTTACCGGAGTGAGGTAAAGGCTTTATATATATATATATATATATATATATATATATATATATATATATATATATATATATATATATATATATATATATATATATATATATATATATATATATATATATATATATAGATAGATAGATAGATAGATAGATAGATAGATAGATAGATAGATAGATAGATAGATAGATAGATAGATAGATAGATAGATAGAGAGAGAGAGAGAGAGAGAGAGAGAGAGAGAGAGAGAGAGAGAGAGAGAGAGAGAGAGAGAGAGAGAGAGAGAGAGAGAGTGAGTTTCGAAAATATATGGGCTTAAAGACTTGGAAACCCTCTAAAATAAGGAAGATTTTGATTATTTGCAAAATTCAGGCAAATTTCACACACACAAACCTACACACATATATATTATATAAATATTATATGTATTATGTTTTATGCACATCTATATACATAATATTTATTATATATATATTATATTACACAAACACGCACATACACGCATATATATATATATATATATATATATATATATATATATATATATATATATATATATATATATATATATATATATATATATTATGTTATACACACATATATGAGGAAGGGGTAATAATACTTCCTCCCCGTTCCCCCGCTTGTCGTAAAAGTAACCTAAATATGGGTGGAGCGAGGGGACTGGGAATCCTCTCCTCTATTATATTCCTGCATAGTCAAGGTATTTTGCTCTGACTCAGCCACCCCTTATAAGGGGGTATATGGCTTTAGTGTATATATATATATATATATATATATATATATATATATATATATATATATATATATATATATATATATATATATATATATATATATATATATTTTGAAAGTGAAAGCTGTTTGAAAAGTGAAAGGCTCGCTATTCTCTCCTCGCAGGAAAGCAATACTGTTGTAATTGCTTTTAAATACCTTTCAGTCATCGTTAATAAGTGCCAATGATGAGCCATCATTTTCTTTTACCTGATAATTATGACGCAATCCTCCAGGTGATCTAATTGTGCCGGGAATTGCTCTGAACGCATGCGCAGAAGTGTTGGATCTTTACTAATGGCTGTAATGATGTAATTTTCAAGATGCGCAATGCTCTCGTTAGGCAATTAGACATTTACGGTTAAATTCCGGAAGTGATTGTTTAAGTCTGTGGTTATATCCGTTTTTCGTGTTTTGATTGATGGATGGTTAGCTGTTTACAAATTGTAAACATGGAAGAGAGATATATATATAGATACAAACAGATACTGATACAATCGGTAGATAGATATTATAGATGAAGATTGATAAGTAGATGAACGCAAATAGATAGATAGATAGATATATAGATAGATAGCTAGATATATAGATAGCTAGATAGATAGATAGATAGATATAAGATGAATAGATTGATAGATTTATGTAGATGGGTGAGAGAGAGAGAGAGAGAGAGAGAGAGAGAGAGAGAGAGAGAGAGAGAGAGAGAGAGAGAGAGAGAGAGAGAGAGAGAGAGAGAGGAGAGAGAGAGAGAGACTACGAATGACATATACCATTGTATTTAATATTGATTTACTAATTTCATAATTTCATAATTATATATTGTGACAAAATGTAATTTGAAGTTCTTACTGGAATTGGAATAGTATTTATTGGTTTTCTCGTGTTTAAGATGTTAT
>JAXCGZ010019987.1:0-12500 GCA_037179515.1 Halocaridina rubra
CTTGTGGGGCACCCTTCAAATGCAATCACGGGTTTCACCACTTCTTTAACTCTAACAAAGTTCGGGGTATTATCGCCCAAAGTGGTAATAGCTACTGGCGTATCTAATTTAGTGAGGGGGTCTGCAACAATACTACGGTCAATTAATGATACGGCTGAGCCCGTATCTAACAAACCAACTTGGCGGATTCCGCCGACCGCAATTTCTACTAGCAAGATCCCGTTACTCATTAGATAGAAACTACAAGTACTTATCTGCGCTGAGGAGGTGGTCTCGTGATGTCCACTACTTCTCGTTCGGGAGGAGCGATAGCTCCTCGACCGGAGGTGTTCGGACCGTTCGCTGGGGGTTCCCGTCGGGGCGTCGGCGTTTTTTTTTTTTTCCAGAACGCCGGTTGCCCGACTTCGCGAGTTATCCTCGGCGAGGGGCATTTTCTAACCCGATGTCCGGCCCCCAGACAGTTGTAGCAAACTACATCCGGTGGGGCCGTTGTCACGCACCAGTCCTGGGAGTGACCTGTGCCGCCACACCTTGCGCACCATCTTGCCTGCGCGTCTCGGAATCTCGGTCCTCGCTCGTTCGTCATGGCTGCGACGGGGCTCGCGGTGGGTCGCATGAGTCTTTCTCTTTCAACTTCCTCCTCCGAAAGCCCATGACCAGGGTGGCTCTCGAACCACTTCAGCAGTAGACGCACGAGCTCGGGGACCGGGGTGTTGGACTTCAACAGAAAGTGGCATTTCTCTGGAACAGTTTTCCGTAAGGCGCTCCGCACAATACTTTGTCGCATGTACGGGTTATCGACAATTTCACTCACTGAACCCGTTAATGTTTCAATCCTTGTCGCGTACCAACTCAACTGCTCTCCCCGCCTTCGGGGACTGTTTTGGATCTCAGCTATGTGCGTGTCTTCGCTCTGTCGCACTGTGAACATTTTTAGGAATCGATCCTTAAAAGTTCCCCACTGTTTTATTTCCGACCATTCGTCTCTACCGAGGGTCTCGGCCGCGAATCCGGTGCACCTTTGTACTACTTCGTTAATCCGGTACTCGTCGGTCCACTCAGCACTTCTCATCCGCCAACCTAAGTGTGTCAAAAAATCAGCTGCGGGAAATATAGAAGGATATTCGAGGCCTTCCACGTTTGCGCCGTCAAAGCGTAAAGGTGAATCTTTGACTCGTGGCGCCTTTACCACCAGGGCACAGAAAGGGGGCATGGCCTGCTGCGTTCCCTGTGTCACCACGGGGTTCGGAGCGGCAGGCTGTTCGTCGATGTTTGAGGCGTCGGTTTCACTGTCGGGGGTGTCGACGTCGACCGGGTTCCTTCTCGACGGAGCGGCGTCGGCGCGTGCTTGTAGGCGCCGCACTTGCTCCTCCAATTCGAGGATTTTCCGGTCTTTCTCGTCGTCGCCCATTTCCGAATTTGAGAGATATTGGTCTTGTGCGTTTGCCATTCTTGTTTTCTCTGCACGGGTCTGCACTGGCATTCACCTGTCTCTTCGTATGTTTTTTTTTTTTTTTTTCTCTCGTGAAGATCCGTACCGCACTGCCACCACTGTCGTATTGCTTTTCTTAGCTACGTTTTAATTACTATGTTATAATTATTAGTACCAGACGGGTACAAGGTAAGAATGGACAAGCAGTGATTCCTTTGCTTATATTTATTCTAGAGTACAACACAACTTCGACGCCTCAATGCCCCACCCTATGACTATCACAATCTATGATCTATTCGTGCCCCTGGCAAAGTTCTAACTAACTGTCTCTGCCCTGGGTGGCTCTTGAAATACCCCCAGGGGCAGGGCGTGGCTTGACATCCAATTCTGCCAATGAAATCAAGCGACATCTAGTCCTGCCAATCAACGCCAGGTTCAAAGTGGAATCCCGCCTACTTCCGGGGAGGAGCTATTGGGCATCTCTCCAGGGCATGTACCTACGTACGAAACACAAGTTTGTGTTTCTTGTGGTTTAGGAAATGGCTAACTTCCTGGCCTTTCCCCCGGTACTCAATGCCAGATCCTAAGTCTCACGGTTCCGGTCATATATCTCCTTGACACTTTCTACAAACATTGTAATAAAATATCTGTGCCCTCTACCAACCGCTACCCCTCAAGATCTGTTACAAGTTTCAGATTCTGGCTTCAGCATGACGGACTGGCTTCAGCATGACGGAAGTCATACGACAAGGTAATCACACACATATATATATATATATATATATATATATATATATATATATATATATATATATATATATATATATATATATAATATATATATATATATATATATGTGTATATATATATATATATATATATATATATATATATATATATATATATATATATATATATATCACTGAACTGTTAACATAACAGTCTAAAATGGTAGGAAAAGCCCATAAAAAACAACAACAACGAATATATATATATATATATATATATATATATATATATATATATATATATATATATATATATATATATATATATATATATATATATATATATATATATATATATATATATATATATATATATATATATATATATATATATATATATATATATATTTATATTAGAAAGTACTTATTAATTTCGTGACCTTTACTGGCCACCTTCTCAAAGATTGTACTTTGAGAAGATCGCCAGTTAAGGTCACGTAATTAATAAGTACTTTATATATATATATATATATATATATATATATATATATATATATATATATATATATATATATATATATATATATATAGAGAGAGAGAGAGAGAGAGAGAGAGAGAGAGAGAGAGAGAGAGAGAGAGAGAGAGAGAGAGAGCTACTTTCTTAAATATTTCTTTATATCTAAATAGTATTAATATTTTAATTTCTGCTTTATGGTTCCCTACCTATTTCTATTTTTATATAATTTCTATAGTTTCTTTACACAGATTCGATGTTCCGGTTTTACGTCACGGACTCCCTTTTCAACCAAGGGCTAGGACGGTTGCCTTCTTGTGAAGGACTTGTTTTGGCAGATGTAATCGCTACACTGAGTGCATGCCCTTGCTAACCTCAGACCGTGACGGGGCGCGAACCCTCGACCTGACGCCTCAGAGTTGCGGACGCTACCGTTTGAGCCGCGGTGACTACCTTTATATTCTCCATTTCATGTCACATATCGTTACACAGATACGATATGTGACATGAAATAGAGAATATAATCATGTAAACATCAGCTACATATTTAAATATTTAATATTATGGAGCTTAAAAAAGAAATGGAAAATTTAAAAATAAAAATATATGTATAGCAATTCTGATAAGATAAAAGTTAAGTATATTCCTGGAAAAGAAGGGGGAAACTTCATTATATTAGGCACAAAATTTTCTAGCGGCAGATTGTGGATTTTTTTCTTTTTGTGAGAGGGGGGGGGGTTGTGAAGGGTCGATTGATGAGAAAACTTTGGCGGTAAAACTTTGAGAATTTGGCAAATGGGTGAGTCCACCTCATTGTGTAGTTATGAGGAAAAGGACACTTTTTTTCCCTATTTCATTTTTCATCCTCAAAACTTTATTTATTTTTCCTTTCTTCACCTGCACTATCCCTCACTCACCTATTCAGAAAGAATCTGAAAAGCACATGCAAAATATATATATACTGTATCTCCATCGGAATAATAACGCCTCTGATGATGTTTTGTTGTCAACTTTCCAAAGTTTCGGTTTTGCATAATTCAATCTGCATATGGGAGAATAGACTGATGCTGGCAGGACTAGGAATTCCAATATATGTAGATCTATCCAGCTATCCATCAACCCATCTAACTATCTATCTGTGTAGTTATATACCTATCTACCTATCTATCTACCTATCTATCTATCTAGCTATATATTTTTTTTCTTTATAATTAACGAATGACATAATGATGTCTTAAGTGCGAAAGGGAATAAAAAGTATTCAATAAGTACAATAAGATGGAGTTTAATTTAAATCAAACATATGAGACAAAAATAATAATAATAATAATAATAATAATAATAATAATAATAATAATAATAATAATAATAATAATAATAATAATAATAACAAAAATAACAATAATAATAATTAGATATTTCTATATGAATTCTTATAAGTGTCAACCGGTCCCTTAAAATTCTGAAACCAAAGAATTTTATACTTATATCAGAAACAATATACATATGAAAATAGTGAAACAGTTTGTCGAAACAACAGCATATATAAATATTCATGAATTTATGATGTTAAAAGAATGTCATATATTCTGCTTCAAGCGAGGAATAATACGCAGTCAATTGCCAACTAACTCGAACGACAATATAGCATAAGGCGGTAACCAGTGCCCTATACCGTATGGATAATAATGAAAGAAATTGTCACCCTAGATCAACTAATGCTTGTTTGCATAAAATAGAGGTAAGTAATCCATTATAAGGCTTGAATAATCCGAGAACTAGTGACTCTTACATTTATAAACATATTCTTGTTCTATACACGATTTGTTACTACTTTTCATATGGGATCCCTGATTCTCATTAAAATTTTTGAGAGCCTAGCACTATTTTCGGCTGACAATTTGACGGACGGACCAATTATGAGACAAATACTGAATATGACAGTAACTTTTACGACCAAATATCCTGCCTGACACCAACCTTCTCCATCGCTCCCGGCTTGGGACCGGTACCGAGTTAAAGTGGTTTTGCTCCTCCATTGGATGAAGCTAATACACGCATTACATGTAAGCAATCTCTTTTCTTCAACAATATAATCACAGTTTCTTCGTTTCTCTGTTGAACAAATATGAAAGGGACAAAGCTGTCAGACCCAAACCTTAGCACCACACCATCCCATGTAAGAAGAAACGCCACGTAATGACACACAAATGCATTTGGCAGCAGTGAGGGTGCAGCAAGATGTATTTGCTCGAAAAGTATTTGGGGGGTAATGCGGGTTTCTTCTTTCTTTCTTTCTTTATTATTATTATTATTATTATTATTATTATTATTATTATTATTATTATTATTATTATTATTATTATGATGATGATGATGATGATGATGATGGTAAGTATAAAAATAATTATTAATATTATAATAACTACTACTACTACTACTACTACTACTACTACTACTACTACTACTACTACTACTACTACTGATGATGATGATGATGATGATGATGATGATGATGATGATGATAATAATAATAATAATAAAAATAATAATAATAATAATAATAATAATAATAATAATAATAATAATAATAATAATAATAATAATAATAATAATAATAATAATAATAATAATAATAATAGCAAAGCTTTCTATCTATCTGCAATATTTTTTTTCATTTTAGCAATCTTATAAATTACATTTCGTCTTAAAAAAATAACATGATACTAATTTCTGATGAAGTGCAGACCAAAATTACTTCCCAATCTCTTCTCTTTCTTCTCCTTTTTACTTTAAGCAATAAAAAATACTGAAGAGCACAAATGTATCGCTCCATAAACTTATTTAGCAATTAATTTTCATCCTTTTTACCTATATTCTTGTTTATGTTCCATCTGATATCTTTGAGTCTTTTTGTTTTTATTAATAGAAATTTCCATGTAACACCCAAAATTTCATTCCAAAATTAAATTTTAAAACATGAGAAGCTGTAATTAGATATGGGAATAAAACTTGTAAAGGTCACTATATTCTCTTTCCTTATCTTTATAGAAAAAAAAGGGTATTTTTACCTAAAATTTCATGAAGAGAACTAGCCAGTCATCAGAGAGAATTTGGGAAATGTTGCACTTTGATTTAGGAGCAAATAAACTATTCATATTCACTCTTCCTTCTCTTCTTCCTTCACTTCACTCAAGGAGAGGATTGTATCCTTTCCATTTTCTCTCTATCCTTCCCTCTTCCTCCTTCCTCAACCTTCTCTTTCTTCCTTTTTTCGTCACCCTAACTCCTCCTTGGAAATTCTGCAGATGACACCATCGAATATTACTCTACCTTGTTTACCGGAGGCGTTTTGCGTGAGGAAGCAAAACACACCTTTAGCATTTTTCTATTGCTAACGTCCTCTCTCTCTCTCTCTCTCTCTCTCTCTCTCTCTCTCTCTCTCTCTCTCTCTCTCTCTCTCTCTCTCTCTCTCTCTCTCTCTCTCTCTCTCTCTCTCTCTCTCTCTCTCTATTTGGCCCCTGAGGCACCCCCTTTACTTCAAATATATTTTCTCCAGTTACTTTAATTCTCCTTCTGTTGCTCTTTTCTCTTTGCCCCTAAGCATTTAATTTAATTATTTGTGTAGCTTTGAAGAAAGGTTCCTTTGAGGAACTGAATGCTTTTCTTACATTTGCTTTTATAGGGACATTCACTTTTTTCTCTCTTTCACACAGGTGTATTCTTAAGAAAAGAGAAAATTAAATGTTACTCTTGATAAAAATCTTTAAAATGTTTTTGATGGATGTGCTGTTATTATCACTTAGTTCAGCGTACATAACATGGGAAAACATGAAGACGCAATTAATTAAAAAAAATAATTACAAATCAAATCAAATCAAATCAAAACATTTATTTCCATTTTGTACAATGGTTATTCAACATTAATAGTAACTTATAAGTAGACATGTAATTGAACTTATAAATAAGAGGGTTAGACATATAGTTAAATTAAATGTAGCTTTCATAGAAAATAATAATGCTGTAATAAAAATGTCAACAATAATGTTAATAATAAAGTAGTAAGTATGCCCCTAGATACAGGATCGTTATTATCGGCATCATTTCCATATTTGTTTCCTTACAATGAGAATAATTAGTTCTTAATGAGCAGCAACTATTTGTCCAAAAGAAAACGACAACAACAATAATAATAATAATAATAATAATAATAATAATAATAATAATAATAATAATAATAATAATAATAATAATAATAATAATAATAATAATAATAATAATAATAATAATAATAATAATAATAATAATAATAATAATAATAATGCAATGAAATTGCGCATTTTTAGATGTCTTCAAATAATCTACCTCCCTTGTCGGGTGTCGAAATTGGGATTTCTAGGAAAGAAATCCACAGTGTAGTGCACTGAGCCACAGAGGTTGTATAAGAGGGGAAATTGGAACATCTACTGAGCACTACTCTGCCTAGTGGTCAGCACACATATTTAATTCCCCTCTTCAACACAAAAGCTAACTAGATGATAGAACAAATGCAATGCAATTACGCATTTTTAAATACCTTCCTGTATTCTACCTTCCTTGTCGGGATTTGAACCTAGGACCTCAAAGAATAGAAATCCACAGCTTAGTGCTTTGAGCCTCAGAGGCTATTTAAGAAGGGGAAGTGGAACATCTTCTGACGCTACACAGAGAGAGGGGCACTACAATATTTCAACCCATTGAAATATTACGAATGTATGGGCTTTGGATTCAACTAGGACTGTTCCAGACAGCTCAAGGTTGAGTCTTCCTTTTGGCATTGTAAAATTGAAATAAATGTTTGTTTGCTTGTTATGCCTTCATCTACACCTAATATTCTGGCATATTCGTTACACATCTCTTGCTATCCCATTACATTTGATAAGTCACAATACTCCCCATAGCAGTTTCTTTTTGCTCTCTCTTTCCTCATTTTACTACTTTTATGGAAGGTCCACAGTTTATGGCCCCCAGTACCCAGCATAGAGGGGTGCTAAGAATCTCCGGGGATCTTGTTGACTCCACTATTGGCGTCAGGTTAGACACGCTAGGTGGTAGTGATGGTTCTGCCCTTAACCTTGCACCTCCTGATAGATCTGCTTCTATTACTTTATACTTTTCTAACATTCGTGATCTTTCTTCTGAGGAAGAACATTTGGGAATATCCCTCCCTAACTTCCTCCTCCTCTCTGAAATCCAGCTGTCTAGCCATGCTTCCACTAACCCATTTTAAATCTGTCACTATAAGCTGAATACTTGTTTCCTTTCCAAAGGTGGGGTCTGTGCCTACTGTAACACTAACCTTACTATTGCAAGGCTTACTTCTTCTCACACTGATGTGGGAGGAAGTGAGGCTCTTGCTTTCTCTATTACTCACAATCTGGAGCAAATTATCAAACATTATATTCGTGTTCCTGATCATCACGAACATGCAGCAAACACTCTTGACCTATTTCCTACTTCTAATTCTTCAAACTACTCATTTTCTGATACTGAATTTGCCCAATTTTTTAAGTACATAAGGAGATATATCATCAGGACCTGTAGTTTTATGGACATCTAACTCCATCAGCGCTTTGCATAGATCTGTGGCTGAAAGAATGATGTTCTCTAATACCGGCCTACGAGCATCTATCTCTGCAAGCTGAGGGGGTGGGGTATTTCCTTCTGCAAATACTGATTGCAACTCCTTGTTCAATTCTTTGCAGATCTCTTCATCCGTCTCAGTGATGCCTCCATCCGCTCTCTTAAGCTTTAAAACCTGTTCTTTTACCTTCAGTTTTCCTCTGATAAAGCTGTGGAAAAATTTGGGATTTTCTTTAGCCTTCCTGGTGATGTCCCTTTCATAGTCTCTCTCTGCCTCTCTTCTTTTACTTAGGCAATCTTTTCTGGTTCTTTTATAGGTCTGCCAGGCATTTATGTTTTTTCTCCTCCTATACCTTTTCCAGCATTTGTCTCTCCACTCCTTAGCTCTTTTACACTCATTATTGAACCATTTCTCTCTGGCATGAATTACACCTACTTTGGTGACAGTTATGCAGCAATCTATTATCTTCCCATATTCTCATAAAAGATGTCGTTCATTTCTTGTACAGATTTGTTGTAAAATAAGGTCCTCCAGTCAATAACTGCAAAAAGCTCATTCATTCTGATGTAATCTCCTTTCAGATAATTCCTCCTCATGTCCTCAGTGCCTCTACTCTTAGGCAGAACATCTTCAATGATATACTCCATCAACAACACAGTGGTCACTTTTTCCACTTGGTGGTTCATACTCAATTTTTTCAGTATCCAACACGTTATCTGTGAATACTAGATCAAGTAGCGATGGCTCATCCCCACCCCTGGCCCACGTTGGTTCCAGTACATGTTGGTGTAGGAAATTCTCTTGTACGCAATCTAGGAATTTTGCCTCGGCAGTGAGGTAGGGATGCAACTCGCCAACTCATCAGTACAGCAATGGAAGTGGAAACGATAGAAAAGAGAGAGGGATAATATCTTGCGGCGAAGAGAAAGAAAAACTACTTTAGAAGTAATAGCAGGGTCACTGAAGAGTCTAACTGCCTTAAATTCAATCCTATAAATTAGATAAGTATAAGAAGAAGCATCCCAGATGCGCAAGCAGTATTCCAAGATGGGACGGAAAAGACTTTACAGATGTTAAGTAACTGTAAAGAGGAAGAGTTATGACGAAAACAAAATAAAACCCCTCATTTTTTATGCTGACACAATAATTTGGATTATGTCCTCCAAGACAAGTTAGAGGCTATATGGATGCCTATTATGTTTGCTGATATATATATATATATATATATATATATATATATATATATATATATATATATATATATATATATATATATATATATATACACATACATACATACATACATACATACATACATACACACACACACACACACACACACACACACACACACACACACACACACACACACACACACACACACACACACACACACACACACACACACACACACACACACACACACACACACACACACACACACACACACACACACACACACACACACACACACACACACACACACACACACACACACACACACACCACACACACACACACACACACACACACACACACACACACACACACACACACACACACACACACACACACACACACACACACACACACACACACACACACACACACACACACACACACACACACACACACACACACACACACACACACACACACACACACACACACACACACACACACACACACACACACACACACACACACACACACACACACACACACACACACACCACACACACACACACACACACACACACACACACACACACACACACACACACACACACACACACACACACACACACACACACACACACACACACACACACACACACACACACACACACACACACACACACACACACACACACACACACACACACACACACACACACACACACACACACACACACACACACACACACACACACACACACACACACACACACACACACACACACACACACACACACACACACACACACACACACACACACACACACACACACACACACACACACACACACACACACAAGATCAGGGGATGGGGCCTCATTAAGATTGTTATACACAAATGCTGATGGATTAGCTGGTAAGGCAGTAGAATTAAAAGATAGGATTCACAACAGTAAGGCAGATATAGTAGCAATTACAGAGACTAAGTTGAGTGAGGACATAAACAGTGTCACAGTTTTTCCTAAGGGCTTCAGAATACTAAGGGTCGAAAGATCTGAGAGGACTGGTGGAGGGATAGCACTGCTCATAAGTGAGAGGATTCAAGTTGAAGAGATAAACTTGGCTATAGAAAGTGAGTTCAGGGAATTTCTTGTTGCTCGCATAAATACTGGGTCAGAGAGCATTATAATAACTGTTGTATACAACCCACCAAGGAACCAAAATAGGCTTGAAATTTATGAGGAAAGTCATATAGGTACGATTGAAGTCATAAACTCAATTGTTAACATGGCGCGGGAGAAAAAATGTAGGATTTTGATTATGGGAGACTTTAATCATAAAGAGATAGATTGGATAAATCTTGACCCACACAGTGGTGAGGACTCCTTTGGGGCAAGATTCCTAGATTGCGTACAAGGGAATTTCCTACACCAACATGTAATGGAACCAACAAGAGCCAGGGGTGGGGATGAGCCATCACTACTTGATCTGATGTTCACAGATAATGTGTTGGATATTGAAAATATTGAGTATGAACCACCAATTGGAAAGAGTGACCACTGTGTGTTGTTGATGGAGTATATCATTGAAGACATTCTTCCTGAGAGTAGAGGCACTGAGGACATGAGGAGGAACTATCAGAAAGGAGATTACATCAAAATGAATGAGCTTTTTGCAGTTATTGATTGGAGAACCTTATTTTACAACAAATCTGTACAAGAAATGTATGACATCTTTTGTGAGAAATATGGGAAGATAGTAGATTGCTGCATACCTGTCACCAAAGTAGGTGTAATTCATGCCAGAGAGAAATGGTTCGATAATGGGTGTAAAAGAGCTAAGGAGTGGAGAGACAAATGCTGGAAAAGGTATAGGAGGAGAAAAAACATAAATGCCTGGCAAACCTACAAAAGAGCAAGAAACGACTACCTAAGTAAAAGGAGAGAGGCAGAGAAAGATTATGAGAGGGACATCACCAGGAAGGCTAAAGAAAATCCCAAGCTTTTCCACAGCTTTATCAGAGGAAAACTGAAGGTAAAAGAACAGGTTTTAAGGCTAAAGAGAGCGGATGGAAGCATCACTGAGACGGACGAAGAGATCTGCAAAGAATTGAACAAGGAGTTTCAGTCAGTATTTACAGTAGAAAATACCCCACCCCCTCAGATTGCAGTGATAGAAGCTCAAGGGCCGGTATTAGAGAACATCAACCTTACAGCCACAGAGGTATGCAAAGCGCTGATGGATTTAGATGTTCATAAAGCTACAGGTCCTGATGACATATCCCCTCATGTGCTTAAAAAATGCGCAAACACAATATCAGTGGCACTAAGTATCATATTTAAGGAGTCATTGGAGTCGGGGGAGATTCCAAGATGCTGGAAACAAGCAAATGTGATACCTATCTTCAAAAAGGGAAGGAGGGATACGGCTCTGAACTATAGACCAGTTTCCTTGACCAGCATAGTTTGCAAACTTATGGAGAAACTACTAAGGAAACATATCTCTCTTCACTTGGAATCCTTCAACTTTTTGTCAGTGAGTCAACATGGCTTCAGAGAAGGAAGATCAACAGTAACAAACTTATTAGAATTTTATGATGAGGTAAGCCAAATCTTACAGGAAAGAGAGGGCTGGGCAGATTGCATATTCCTAGACTTCCAGAAAGCGTTTGACACTGTTCCACATGGGAGACTTATTAGGAAGCTGCAATCAATGGCTAGAATAGGTGGAAATGTCTTGGAATGGATAAAAACTTACTTAGAAGGAAGGGAACAGAGGGTTAGAGTAAGACACTCAGTGTCTGAATGGAGAAGAGTTAGTAGTGGAGTTCCACAGGGTTCAGTTTTAGGGCCACTTTTGTTCCTTGTATATGTAAATGACCTACCAGAGTCTGTAAATTCATTCATGAATATGTTTGCAGATGATGCAAAGATTGTGAAGAAAGTAAAAAACGAGAACAATGGTAGAGAACTTCAGGAGGATCTAAATAATCTGCATGAGTGGTCAGAAAAGTGGCTAATGAAA
>JAXCGZ010019987.1:17500-26625 GCA_037179515.1 Halocaridina rubra
GGTATTTTAATTTTAAAACTTTATGGTCACAGCCAGAGTGAAAGTAAGAGGGTGAGATTCAATACTTATACAATATTTGAAATCAATGGCAAATCCCAAGGGAGGACAGATGTATGTTTAATCTGTTAATTACCACTAATTAGAAATAGAAACGGGTATTAGACATTAACCAATACATTCTTTAAATCACTAAAAATGCTCAAAATTACAAGGATCAAGTGTAAATAAGCTTCTTTGTCTAGTGAAACTGTTTATCGTTAAGGAGATAAAAGCGAATTCAAGAATATTTCTACTAGCTATTGTAATTAGATTTAAGAATTATAGAAGAATTAATTCCCTAAGATTTAAAAACGCTGCATTATAGATATTTCCATTTCTTACAAGTGATTTTTATGATGTTTTATTCTTACATTTAATGGTTTTGAAGTTTGTCCTATATAGTATTTGTTACAGTCACCACAAAGAATATTATATTTGAACTTTACACCTGCTATCAGGGGAATTTTTAATATTAAATTTACGTAATGTGAAGTTTTATTTAAATACAACGTTAATGCTGAATTCCTTCAATATTCTTGGTATAATCAAAATGTGGGAGAAATATGAGAAACACAACGTGTTTTCAAGTTTATCTGAAATAACTTTCACCTATGGTGTATAAAGAGTTTTACTACAACTCAACGACAGACTTCAAAGAACCAAGCAAATAATCTTGTTTTAAACCATTGCTGAAAATCTGGTCAATTTCCATGCCCAGACATTCAAGGGATAACTATTCTAAGGGTCGAAAAAATATTATATGAAAATGAACTTTTTCACTTTAACATCATATACTGAGTAGAAATAATCTCTAATGGCCGCTTTATTCTAATTAGTGGTAATTATAGATTAATCATGCATCAATCCTCCCATGATATTTTCTTTTGATGTCAAATATTAGATATATACAGAATTTCTCAAGGTTACTTCACCTCTGGCTGTGATAATAATTTTTCAAAACCGAAAGTACTCGCTAACTCAGTTGTTTCAATTTCCTGCGAGGTCAATATATATGTGTGTGTGTGTGATTACCTAATTGTGATTACCTAATTGTGTTTACGGGAAAGAGCCCAAAGCTCGTATTTTCCCGTCTCCTGATCGGTTCCATTTTAGACTTAGTGATACTTATCGTGTGTGTGTGTGATTACCTAATTGTGATTACCTAATTGTGTTTACGGGAAAGAGCCCAAAGCTCGTATCTTCCCGTCTCCTGATCGGTTCCATTTTTAGACTTAGTGTGTGTGTGTGTGTGTGTGTGTGTGTGTGTGTGTGTGTGTGTGTGTGCGTATACAATATATAATATTAGAAATATATATATATAGATATATATAGATATATATATATATATATATATATATATATATATATATATATATATATATATATATATATAATATATATATATATATATATATATATATATATATATATATATATATATACATAGATATATATCTATATATATATATATATATATATATATAGTATATATATATATATATATATATATATATATATATATATATATATATATATATATATATATATATATATATATATATATATATATATATATATATATATATATATATATATATATATATATATATATATATATATATATATATATATATTCACTATAGAAATATATACTGACAAGCAGTTCCGAATGAAGTACCGCATCATTGCCTCTTCCCTCAAGTCCATATACACGAAAACAATGAAAAAGAAGAAGATATATAAGTATTTCTTCACATGAAAAGAAAAATATTCGTATTAATCTATTTTCCAATCAGAATTCACACTTTAGGTTGCGTAGTTTATATACGGTTGCAATATATACACACATATATGCTAATATTCATATTTATATATATCCAGTTACGGATGAATAAGTTATCCTATGACAAATTAGTATGAAATATATAATAAATGTGTTACATCCCGAATATATGTGTGTATACAATAAAGTCCTTGTAATATGCAGTAATATATTTCCTATATATAAACTAAATAATGAAGTTCAATTTCGAATAGGTGAATTGTAATTTAAGAACATAAGAACATAAGAATAGAGGACACTGCAACATGCCTACTGGCACACACGAGGCAGCTCCATTTTTGAATTGTATTTTCAGCATGTCTAGCCTATTCTATTCTACTCTACTTATTTATTCTATTTTTCTTTTTATGATTTTTCTAATAAGCACCAACCTATTCATACAGACCCTACCTCTGTTATATGTCTATCTAATCTACATTTGAAGGTGTCTAAGGTATTGGCATTTACTATCATACTAGGAAGCTTGTTCCATGCATCAGCTACTCTATTACCAAACCAATTTTTACCAATTTCCCTTCTGAACCTAAATTTATCAAGCTTAAATCCATTATTACGAGTTCTGGTTTGATCATGAATTTTTAAAACTTTATTAATATCTCCCTTGTTAATCCCTTTAAACCATTTATACACTTCAATCATATCCCCCCTAACTCTTAGCTTCTCTAGAGAATGTAGATTAAGTTTTTTTAATCTGTCCTCATATGGTAGATTTCTGATATTGTGTATCATCTTGGTCATTCTTCGCTGCACTCTCTCCAAGGATTCAATTTCCATTCTATAATAGGGTGACCAGAATTGCACAGCATAATCTAAATGGGGCCTAACTAATGCAAGATAGAGCTGCAAAATAACTTTTTCCGTCCTATTGCTAACGCTTCTTGAGATAAATCCTAAAATTCTGTTTGCTTTATTTCTGACTGCTGTGCATTGCTCTCTTGGCTTAAGACTACTACTCACAAGAACTCCCAAATCCCTTTCACACTGAGAACTCATGATTTCATGGTTATTTAGCTTATAACTAGTTTTGTCTTTTATAGTACCCATTTTAACTACTTTACATTTTTCAACATTAAATTCCATTTGCCATTTGTCCGACCATTCAGATAATCTATTTAGATCTTCCTGTAAAGCATGAATGTCTTCTTTTCCATTTATAGTTCTACCTATTTTAGTGTCGTCTGCGAATTTACTTAGGTTACTACTGATATCCAGAAACTATTAGGGTATGGCCACATCAGACGCGACGAGCGGGGAGGCTTGAGCGGGGAGGGATAACGTGACGATGAAACTCATTAAATTATGTGGGTGGCTACACTGGATGAGTGGGGAGGTATGTCGTTCCCTTTACCCTTCTCGCTTGACGCTACGCGATACAGTATGTTCCAAAATGACGCGCACTCCCTAGCGACATTCCTAGCTATTTTCATAATTTTCATCATGTCGACTGAACAAATTATTGGAGCCGTTGACGCTTGCTATTTGGACAGGCATCGCGATGACGCTGATCTCGCCGCTCATTGCTTCACGCTACCTCTCCCCGCTCGTCGCGTCTGGTGTGGCCGCAGCCTTAGAAAGACTTCTAAGAGAATGAACAATTTGTTTTCAGATTTCTATAGCTTTTATACAATCATTACCAGCATACCTGCTACTAGCGGTGAGGAGATAAACGAGTCTTACGGAAAACTTTTCAAACATATGTATATGTGTAAGTGCGTGCGAGTGTGTGCGTGTGTATACTGAATTTTTCATTCACATCAGTTTTCTAAAGGTAATATGTAAATGTAAAAAAAAAAATGAGCTTACAAAAATATTATTTTCCAATGCAGAGGAAATATTCTGTTCCAAAAATATCCAGTAATGAATGAAAACTAAATGTATACAAAATTTGATGAGCATCCAAAAAAATATACACATGTACAATCAGAGCACGTTTTCATATAACAGAAGACAACGTAATTTTGCCATGCCTTTTTCCTATTGCAAGGGGGGGGGGAATAAAATATGACGATATGTATGCAATTTCAATGAAGATAATATGTATTACACAACCCATATGAATACAGAAAGAACATTATATGAACAAGGAATGAAATCGAAAAAAGAAAACAGCAAAGATAATGGAAAAGCAAATGCTTAAAGTGCATAGAAAATGCAGATATTTAAAGGAAAATTAGCTTATCTTTGCAAGAAATGGTTAAACTTTTATATGTCTTAAAACAAACTGCATACACCAAATAGACGAGGGAAACCTCTAGATATATTCGGGTAGTTATCTTCAAGACAGTATCAAATGGCATAGTCCTGCATTAAATGATACATCACTGAGCACACACGCGCACACCCACCCACACACACACATGATAAAAAATATAAAACAACCATCAATGTGGGTTTAGTTGATGTGCCAAGGAGCTCACTTTCATTTTTTATTTTCGTGTAATTCGAAGTTAGCTTTTATTTAATTGTGATTACCTTCATGATGTGATTGCATATCTTGGTTTAAAATTGGCTTCAAATATACCTTTTCTTTTATTCTGAAATTATTAGTTTAGCAGTTAAAATTAACTCACAAAAACAAAAATAGGTCACTACAACTTCTGCTGTGGCAAGTGTTTTGTAGGTTTCGTGTGTTTTTCTTCGGCTGCATGTTCAAGCTCTTTTTCAAGTTAGTTTTTATTATTACTGAACAGATTATATGAATTAGTATTCACAAAAGGCTATAACAAATCTGGAAGATTAAATAAAGGATTTTAATACTCATACTCCAAGATGCGACAAGCTCTCTCTCTTTACTCACCAGATAATTGTTAGGGGGATCTCCGAAAGTCAGGGGAGGGGAAGTGGCTTTGATGGAACTCTTGGCCTTTGTAACGGATCTGGACGATAAAATTCAGAAATATATGGAAAGAGAAATGAAAGAAAACATTGAGAGTAAGATAAAAGAGAATGACACACTAAGAGAGATTATAAAAAAAATAAAGAGTAAAAGGCACAAGGGGGAGAGAGAAAAGTAAGCATAAAAAAGAAAAAAGCTAGAAGGGGAAAGGAAATAACTAGAGGTTATAAATTCCAAACAATTGGGTGAGGGTATAAATGAGTTAAACTGGTCTCCTGAGAGAGAGATGAGATTGCAGCTAGGAATGTGTAGATATAGGAAACAATTAAACAACTGAAGAGATTTTCATAAAATTAATACGGAATATGAGAGCATTACAGGATCTTTTGCAAATGCAGTGAAGAAAAATCCATTAGTAAAAGAGGCAGTGAGGGTGGTGGTGGTGGAAACCGTAAATACTGTTGACTACAAAGACACAGCAAAAGGAAAAATGAAAGATATTGTGATTAAAAGAGCAAACCCACTGATCAAACAGCCATTTGATAAAGAGAAGTCAGTGATAATCTCAAGCATAAGTGAATCCCAACAGTCAGCATTGCCAGGGAGACATGAACATAATAAATAAAGGGTTTTAGGCCTGATACGGAAGATTGGAGTAGTATGTGGCCCAGAGGATATTGTAAATATTCACCAAATTGGTAAATACGCTAGGGAGGAAAATCCAAGAGTAAAGAAAGTATCCTTTGTGAGAGAAGACACATGTAAAGATTAATTGAGGGCAAAAAAACTAAAAAGACTTCAAAATTCAGAACAGTGTTTATTAGACCATATAGAACACAGGAAAAGTTGAAAAGGTTCAAAAGCATGTTACCAGAAGCTGAAAGGTTAAATGAGGGGAAAATTGAAGAGAAGAAAAATGTTTGTTTCAGGGTTCATCCAGCCAAAGGAGTGACAAAGAAAATGTTAGGAAATCAGGGGATGCAGCCTCATTAAGACTGCTGTACACAAATGCTGATGGTTTAGCTGGAGAGGCTGTAAAATTGAAGGTTAAGATTCACGACAGTATGGCAGATATAGTATTGATTACAAAACCAAGTTAAGTGAATACAAAAATATTTTCACATTTTTCCCAACAGGCTACAATATAATGAGGGTTAAATGATCTGAGAGGACCGGTGGAGGGATAGCATTGCTTATAAGTGAAATGTTTCAGGTTGAAGAAATAAACTTTGCTAAAGAGAGTTCAAGGAATTTCTCGTTGCTTGCATAAATTCTTGTTCAGAAAGCATTTTAATAGTTGTTGGATATAACCTACCAAGGAATCAACAAAATCTAGAGGTTTATGGGGAAAGTCATACACGTACTATTGAAGTTATAAACTCGGTTATAGTTGTTAACATTAGATGGGAGGAAAAGTGTAGCATTTTGATTATGGAAGATTTTAATCATAGAGAGCTAGACTGGAATATTCTTGACCCACACAGTGGGGAGGATTATTTTGAGGCAAGATTCCTAGATTGTGTACAAGGAAATTTCCTGCACCAACATGTACTGGAACCAACGAGTCACAGGGGTCGGGTTGAGCTATTACTACTCGATCTAGTCTTCACAGATAATTTGTTGGATATGGACAAAATTGACTAAGAGCCATCCATTGGAATAAATAACAAACTTGTATTGTTGATAGAGTATATCATCGAGGCTATTCTACCTGAGAATAGGGAAACTGAGGACACGAGAAGGATCTATTCAAAAGGCGATTACAATAAAATTACTCATCTTGTTTGCAGTTACTGACTGGATGACCTTATTTAACAGCAAATCTGTACAAGAAATGCATGAAATCTGTTGTGAGGAATTTGGGAAGATAGTTAATTGTTGCATGCCATCCACCAAATTAAGAGTAATTAATGCCAAAGAGAAAGGGTTCAATAATAAGTGTAAGAGAGCTAAGGAATGGAGAAGCAAATGCCGGAACAGGCACGGGAGAAGAAAAAGTATAACTAGCAGGCAGACTTACAAACGAGCAAGAAATTTCTACCTAAGTAAAAAAACAGAGATGCAGCGAGCGACTAAGAGAGGGATATTACCATGAAGGCTAATGAAAATCCCAAACTCTTCTACAGCTTTGTCAGAAAACTGAGACAGATGAAGATATTTGCAAAGAATTGAATATAGAAATTCAGTCAGCATTAACAGGAGAAAATACTCCATCCCCTCAGACTGAAGGTATAAGAGATCATGGGCCGGTATTAGTGAACACTATCTTTTTAGTTATAGAGGTATGAATGGCGTTGATGGACTTAGATGCCCATAAAGGTACGGGGCATGATGACATAATATCTTATGTATTTAAAAAGTGCGCTAAGCCATTAACAGTGGCGCTCTGCATCATACTTGAAAAGTAGCTGGAATATGTGGAAAGTCCAAGATGCTAGAAACGTGGTACCTAGTTTCAAAATGGAAAGGAGAAACAAAGCTCAAAATTACAGGCCTGTATCTTTGACCAGCATAGTTTGCAAAGTTATAGAGAAACAACTAGGTAAATGCATCTCTATTCACTTGGAATCCTTCAAATTTTCGTTACTGAAATAACTTGGCTTCAGAGAATGCAGATTTACAGTAACAAACTTATTTGCATTTTGTGATGAGGTAAGCCAGATCTTACAAGACTGCTTATTCTTAGACTTTTTAAAGGCATTTGACAGTCCCACATGGGAGACTTATTATAAAGCTGCAAATAATGGCAAGAATAGGTGGAAATGTATTCTGAAATGCTTACAATTAGCATAGTAAGGGCTGCATACACATTTTTAGTAAATGTAAGGATGGCCATCAGACACATGGACAAGGAGAGTTCAGAAATATTTATGTAACTAAATATGAGGCCAAAGATTGAATATGCAGAGCTCTTTTGAAATCCGGACGAGAAATAAGCCGGAAAAAAGCTCAAGAATGAAGCTGGTGCCAGAGATACGCAATTTAAGATATGAGGAGAGGCTGATGGAATGAGACTTGCATCACTTGAAGCTGGAAGAATGAGGGGGGATGTGGTGGTGACAGTTATTAAATCCTTCATGTTTTTAACCGACTGGATAATCGGGATCGATATTTTGATATTGCTGGCTCTTGAATTAGAGGTCATAGTTTGAAGCTACGTAAGAAAAGTTCTTTGCAGGATGTGAATTACTTCACTGTAAGAATTGTTTATGATTGGAAGTCGCTAAGCGATGAAGTAGTCAATGATAACTGCATTCACAGTTTATAAAACAAATATGATAAGCATAATTAAGTATAGAAACGGAAGCGATCAGGAGACTGAGAGCGACGAAAATAGGCCTCTTTCCCGTATGCACATTTAGGTAATCTCTCACACACACACACACACACACACACACACACACACACACACACACACACACACACACACACACACACACACACACACACACACACATATATATATATATATGTATGTATGTATGTATGTAGTCACCGTGGCTCAAGTGGTAGCGTCCGCGACTCTGAGGCGTCAGGTCGAGGGTTTGCGCCCCGTCACGGTCTGAAGTTAGCAAGGGCATGCACTCAGGGTAACGATTACATCTGCCAAAACAAGTCCTTTGCAAGAAGGCAACCGTCCTAGCCCTTTATAGAAAAGGGAGCCCGTGACGTAAAACCTAAACAAACAAACAAACATATATATATATATATATATATATATATATATATATATATATATATATATATATATATATATATATATATATATATATATATATATATATATATATATGCACGCACGTACGCGCCCACACACACACACACAAACACATATATATATATATATATATATATATATATATATATATATATATATATATATATATATATATATATATATATATATATATATATATATATATATATATATATATATAGATAGATAGATAGATAGATAGATAGATAGATAGATAGATAGATAGATAGATAGATAGATAGATAGATAGATAGATAGATAGATAGATAGATAGATAGATAGATAAATAGATAAATAGATAGATAGATAGATAGATAGATAGATAGATAGATAAATAACAATGTTAAAAGTTTCAAGTTAATACAGAGGTGACTAGCAAAATAGAATTTCGACGAATGAACTATAGGGAACTGGAAAGTCTAAAAGCCAGGAAACAAGAAGTAGAGGATATGGAATAGGGTAAAAGGAAATAGACAAGCAAGGGGATGAACAGAAGCAGAAGGAGATAAAGCTAAAATAAAGGATAGTCGAAGATGAATTCTAAAAGGGAACAGAGAGATAAATGAAAATGTATAGTAAGAAAAAGAAAAGTATCAAACGTGTATAATGGTGAACTGAGGTAAGATGGGGATTATTTTATTTCTCTCTCT
>JAXCGZ010019988.1:0-10000 GCA_037179515.1 Halocaridina rubra
GCATAATTATTCTATCTAAAACATGCATTACATTGCAAGAGCAAGTAACATATATCATTTACGTTTCATAATTAGAATTGCTATTAGTTTCTGATAAAAATAAATTATGAGTACAAAATTAACATTAATTTGCCTGGGTAAACCGCTCAAAACTACGAAATGCACCAGCTTAGAGAGAGAGAGAGAGAGAGAGAGAGAGAGAGAGAGAGAGAGAGAGAGAGAGGAGAGAGAGAGAGAGAGAGAAGAGAGAGAGAGAGAGAGAGAGAGAGAGAGAGAGAGAGAGAGAGAGAGAGAGAGCTTTGATACAAGTTAACTATATAATCATTCACAAAGACCCTTCATTCGTGCCAGCGTAGACTTAATTAAATATCTCTTGGTCATCACTAACGTCATGACGGAATATTAATAAAAACATTTACACCTGACATTTTTTTATATATTCATATAAAATGTTCTTGCAACATATAAATATTAAATGGTTACTTGTTCATTAATACAACTTTCCCTTTAATATGCATTATTCTAAACTTGTTGAATGATATATTTCAGTACTGAAAACAACATCTAAAAAAAAATTTCATCTTATATAGTTATTTATTTTCTTATATATTTATTTTTTTTAAACAGAATAAGTGCGATCGCTGACCCAATCATTGTATCACTGCTGTTATTGCGGCTGTCACGTTACATCCTGGCAAAATCACAACATTTATTTTTCCCTGTTTAAGTTATAAAGACTCTGACAACTCATGTCATCTCTCTATGCCTGTCAATATTATTCACACAAACATAATTACTCATACACCCACATATACACACGCACATGCACACACAAATATATTGCTATTAAACAACGAAAGAAAAACAAGAAACAACGGAGTACGTTAGCGCTTACGAGTGAATTTATTTACGTATCTTCAGAGGTACCAGTTACCTCTGATTGGATTCTGTTTTACGTCACTAACTCCCTTTTCTACTAAGGGCCAGGACGGTTGCCTTCTTGTGAAGGACTTGTTTTGGCAGATGTAATCGTTACCCTGAGTATATGGCCTTGCTAACTCTAGTGGGTAATAATTTCTCCATTATGAACGAGTGTGCACGTGTGAATGTGATACATATGTCAACAACTTGGATATTTTCCTTGTATATTATGTATGAATTTATTCTTGATTCGTGTTTATGATATTTTCCCCTATTTCGTGGTGATATATTTGGATAACATAACTCTATTTCAATTATTGGTGATTTTACAGTTATGATAAAAAAACAAACTGAAAAAAAAATTTCCCTTCAATTAGGGAATATTTTTTTAGGATAGTAGTAGATGGCATTTAATCCCCCTCATAATGTATCCGGTATCACTTCCATTATTGTTGCTCTGAACCAGACATTCAGCATATTCATCTTTATTCGTTTATATTGTCGAGCTATAAGTAAGTAAACCTTCAGAATATTCCTGATATAACATATGTGAGGAGATAATCAGATACTCTTACTTTTTATCAACACTATCTCTAATGCGAAAAAAGCTATTTTCTCATTACGAGTAAATTCTACTCTTGTTTAATACAATCTCCAACAGCAGTATGATATTTAATGACATTTCGTACCTAACGTCAAACCATAGAGCTCTGGAGAGAAAGTGGCTGTGGATCGATGATAAAACTGATAATTTAAAATCATATTATATTATAATTTCCTACTGCATGAAAGACAACACTGAAAATGTACTAAGAACCAATATGGAGAGAAAGAAAGATTACACTCTTATATTGGTTTTGTATCTGTAAGTGTTTATGTTTGTGTGTGTGAGAGAGAGAGAGAGAGAGAGAGAGAGAGAGAGAGAGAGAGAGAGAGAGAGAGAGAGAGAGAGAGAGAGAGAGAGATATTTGATACAATTGACACTTAATGAATAGAGAACGTTCAAGTTCTTTCGAACAATTAATGCTAAATTAGACTTAATGAAATATATCTTGGATGTCACTTCCGTAATGACAAAATATTTATAAAACATTTACACCTAAATTATATGGCATCTTCTTGTACAGAAATCATATCCTTTGTTCAGTAACAGAGCTTGCTCTTTACCTAGTATTACTCAAAAACCATTGAATGATATTATTCTGCATTCATTATGTATACATATACATGGCCTCATTCCCTCTTGTAAAGGGGGTGGCCGAGTCAAGAAACAAGCATTCACCACGATCCACACATACCTCAGCCACTCCTCTTAGCTACTTGGGAGTAAAGGGATGAACATTTCCCCCTCTCCACCCTGATTGGGTCATCCACAAGGTAGGCGGAAAGGATATTTTACAATGAGGCCCAATAACCGAAGCTGGTTTGCCCTCACAGTTTCATTACATAGCAACTCCCCTCACACCAGTCCATCACAGTTCACTTAGCTAGAAGGTGTGAGAAATCCCTGTTGCCCGCGTCACCTATACACAATATTCTTCCACTCTTTCCTTTTTCCTGCGCGCTCTCTTCCCTGCTCCGTTAACATTTCACGTGCATCCAATGCCCTTTTCACACCATCCAACCATCTCATTCTAGGTCTTTCTCTTGACCTAACTTTAAACACTAGTGCACTTCACACTTTCTTCATGTTCGTTCATCACTCATCCCATCCATGTGTCCAAACAAACTCAGTACTTCACATTTGACTTGTCCCTGTTATCCTCTCTTGCATTCCAAGTCTCTGCTCCATTGTTTTATGAGTGTGAAACGTGGACAGGCAAGAAAACTGCTCTCATCAATAAAGACCACAAAGAAAACATTAAGTCGAAGGAAAATTTAAAAAGTTATGGACAAGGCAGAGATGAGGTAATGATACACAATAGGAAAAGGACAAGCTAAAAAATATAGTAGAAGTACTGAAGACCTAGAGATATGGCAGGACTTGGCTCAGTGATGACGATAGATCTGCTTTTTGAAGGAAGATAGGTTAGAATAATTGGGAAAAACAGAAGGAGAAAGAGAATTCCAGATTTTGGAGGTTGATTTGAAGAAGCAGTTGCTGCACCAACCAATCCACGAGCAACAAATCTCCAAAAAGTACCTGTGAGACGATGCCGCTTGGGAGAGGGATACAACTCGCCATCTCATCAGATCAGCGATGGAGGTAGTAGCGATAGAAAAGAGAAAGTGATGATACCTTATATCGATGAGAAATAGAATCCAGATAAAAAGTAAGAGGAGGGTCATTAATAAGTCTGACTGCCTTAGATTCAACCCAATCAAGGAGATAAGCATATGAAGAAGCACCCCAGATGTGCGAGCAATATTCTAAGCAGGTGCGGATAAGACCTATATTGATATTAAGTAACTGAAAAGAGGAAAAATAATGACTAAAATGAAACAGAACCAATAATTTTTTGAATATAGATTTAGAATTTTGGATTATGTGTTTCTTTCAAGACAAGATGGAGGCTATATGGATTCCTGAGAAGCTAATAGAATTGAGAGGGTAAATTTCGTTAGTTTCCAAGACGATAGGGCTGTCAGGAGGAGAAGAAGATAAAGATATAGCCAGAGTCTGTGTATTGGAGTCAGTAACTTAAACTAAATTTTGGGTGCCTATGTAAATCGGAGCTGAGAGTAGATAAAAGAGTGATACGAGAATGATTACGAGTAGTGGATGAAAGTTTTGAAGAAAAAGCAGATATAAAATAAAGGGTAGAATCGTCGGTAAAGGCGTGAAGAAGAGAGGAGGATGGGGACCGAAGATGATTGTTGATGAAGAGATATATAACGGTCAGAAAGAACTGGATATCAGAGAACAGAGAAAAGGGGTAAAGCCTTAAGTGAGGAGTTCGGCCAACAGATCCTTGTTCGAGACTCTGTCTAAAGCCTAAGAAATATCAAGGGCGACGACAAAGGATTCCCCATAATTTCTCAGAGAAGATGACCATACATGAGTAATATAGGACAGGAGGCCACCAGTTGATCTTGCCTTGAGGAAGTCATACTGGTGATCGGAGATAAACGAGATAAATTAAAGACGTTTCAAGAAGCGAGAATTGAGAAAAGTTTTAAAAATTTTAACGATGAAAAAGGATAGCGCAATTGGTCGGCAGCTTGAAGGAATAAACCGGTCAGCCTTCTTAGGAAGAGGTTGCACCAGAGTATGCTTTCAAGATGAGAGATATATACTGATTGAGAGATTGAGGTGAAAAGGACGGTAAAGCATGGTAGCCAGTGCATCTGCGAACTCCTTAAGGAACCTTGCAGGGATACCATTGGGACCAGATGCTTTGTTTGTCTTTAGCAAGCGAAGAACCTTATGAAGTTTGCGTTAAGAAAGGATAAGGGAGGGCATAGGGTTAGAGAGGGGAAAAGACTGAGGAACAGGTGTGCTGGAATCGTTGATAGAAGAGTTGGCAGAAAAATGAGATCCAAAGAGAGTGGCTATGTCAGTGGGAGAATAAGCTATAGAATATTAGAAGGAATAAGAGGGGCATAAAGGAAGCTTTAGAGCTTCGAATTTGAGCAGTACAGTAATTTCTAGCTGTAATAAAAGCAGAGTGAGTTAAATCAGAAGGAGAGGCTTGGTATAATTGGTGTGCCCGATCCCTGGCCTGAATAGCCATGGAGCAAGTACGGTTAAATCAAGGATTAGGGGTAGAAAATTTATCATAGAAGAGGGGCAACTTTTAGGGCTACCTGATCAGGGTTGTGGGATCGAAAGTAGTAGTCATCCTATGAGAAGTCAAAGAGGAAGTTGCGCAAATCTTTATGTTGAGTAAGCTCAAAGTGCCAAAGGCGGTTCTAAGTAGGAGGACTTGATGTAGGAGTAAAACTGGAAGAGAGTGAGATATCAGAGAGTTAAAATTTATCAAGAGAGGAAAGCAGAGAATATGAGTAGCTTGAAGGATTAGAAGTAAGAAATAGGTCAATAATGTTGGTTGCATGTTCATGTCGATCAGGAACATGAGTAGGATATTTGATAATCTGCTCCAGATTGTGAGTAATAAAGAGAGCAAGAGCCTCACTTCCTCCCCCATCAATGAGAGAAGATTAAAGCAACTCACTGTGGTGTATGAATGATATCTCCAATATAAAGCTGGACTCATGGAAAGAGCACAGATATTCGAAGAAAGACACAAATCAGTGGAGTTTGGAGAACAGTAGCAGTAGCAAAGGAATATTGTGGTAGTGGAGAAATAGATCTTCAGCCAAAGAACAGGAAAGTCAGGAGATTCAAGGTCCATAAACTTGCAATAGGATTGTTAGCTATGCAGAATGCACAGACCCCCACCTTTGGAACGGAAAAGAGAATACAGGTTATAATGAGAGATTTGAAATTGGTCAGTGGAAGCACGGCTAGACAGCTGGGTTTCAGAGAGAAGGGGGAGGTTAAGGAGGGATGTATCCTAGTGCTGTTCCACATTCGAAAGATTAGGGTTAGACCACGAATGTTAGAAATGTGGAGTGAAAGAAGCAGATCTATCAGGAGGTGCAAGGTTAAGGGCAGAACCATTGCTACCACCTAGCGTGTCAACCCTCATGCAAATACTGGGTTCAACAAGATCCCTGGTGATTCTTAGCACCACTCTATGCCGGGTAATGGGGCCTTAAGCTGTGGACCTTCCATAAATATAGCAAAGGAAAATGATAGCAAAAAGAAACACAAATGGGAAGTGTTATGAATTGACAAATGTAATGGGATAGCAAGAGATGTGTAATGAATACACCAAAATATTAGGTGTAGATATAGGCATAAGGAAAGAGCCGTGTGTGAAGGAAGTCTTAACTTGGAGTTGTTTGGACTAGGTCTAGTTGAATCCCTAATACCTTCAGTCGTAGTATTTCAACGGATGGTTGGGGCCATGGCCAACATAATATTCATTCATATTTACTTGTTAGCTCCTAAAGACTTTGTCAAATCACGTAATAACTTGTACCTGTGTGAGAAGTTCTTAGAGAAAGGTAGGGATAAATTTTGGGCTCTTATGGACTTAGAAAAACATATGGCTGGGTTGATAGAGAGGTTTTGTGGAGTGTGTTGCAACTGTATGGCGTACGTGGAAGTTTGCTGAAAGCAGGGAAGAGTTTTTATATGAATAGTATAGCATGTGTGAGAATCGGAAATGGTATGAGTGATTGGCGTGAGGTGAATATAGGGTTACGTCAAGGTTGTGTAATGTTGCCATGGTTGTTTAATGTGTATGTGGATGGAGTGGTAAAGGAAGTAAATAAAAGAGCATTACACAGAGATTTGAAACTAGTGTGTGAGTATGGAAGAGTGTGGAAACCGAATCACTTGCTATTTGCGGATGATACTGTACTGGTGGCTGATACTGCAAATGAAATGAATTACTTGGTGACTGAGTTTGTTAGGGTGTGTGAAAGGAGGAAGATGCAAGTGAATATTGTTAAAAGTAAAGTAATGAAATGCGCGAGGAGTGTTAATGTTGGCAGACTGAATGTAGGAATGAATGAGGAGTTGCTTGAAAAAGTTGAGAGTTTGAAGTATCTGAGGTCGCATGTATCAAAGAGTAGACGAGTGGATGCAGAGGTAAGTCACAGAGTGAAAGTAGCAAGTAAATGTCTATGTGGGTTGAAAAGTGTAATGAGCAATATATATTTGTTAATGAATGCAAAGAGAAGGATAAATAATCTGTGTGATTGTGCCAACAGCATTGTATGGAGCAGAGACTTGGAATGCAAGAGAGGTCGAAAGGAATAAGTTGAAAGTCTTAGAGGTGAGGTATTTGAGAGGTATGATTGGTGTATCTAGAATGGATAGAGTAAGAAATGAGGATGCCATGAGTAGAGTGTGGAGTGAAGAAGTGATTGGAGATAGGTCAAGAGGAAGACCTAGAATGAGATGGATGGATGGTGTGGAAAAAGCAGGTAAATGCACTTGAAATGTCAGTGGAGCAGGGAAGAGATCGTGCATGAGATAGGAATGAGTGGAGAAAGATTGTGTATAGGTCACAGGGGCCAAAGGACTCTCTCGCACCTGCTAGCTCAGTGACTGTGATGGACTGGTGTGATGGGAGCTGCCATGTGAAGAAACGGTGGAGGTAAACCAGCTGCGGCCTTCGATCCTCATTGCAGAATATGCTTGCGGTCTACCTTCAGGATGACCCAAGCAGGATGGAAAGGAGGAAATGTGGCAACCGTTTATCTCAAAGGAGCTAAGAGAAGTGGTTGAGGTATGTGTGGATCTTGACTCGGCCACCCCACTTACAAGGGGGAATGATGCTATGTATATGTATATGTATATATCATTACAGACACACATACACACATATGCACAGACAGACAGATGCACACACACATGCCTACACACAAGCACACACATACACACACACACGCACACATACACGCACACACACAAATCTGTACAAGAATTGTATGACATCTTTTGTGAGAAATATGGGAAGATAGTAGATTGCTGCATACCTGTCACCAAAGTAGGTGTAATTCATGCCAGAGAGAAATGGTTCGATAATGGGTGTAAAAGAGCTAAGGAGTGGAGAGACAAATGCTGGAAAAGGTATAGGAGGAGAAAGAACATAAATGCCTGGCAAACCTACAAAAGAGCAAGAAATGACTACCTAAGTAAAAGGAGAGAGGCAGAGAGAGACTATGAGAGGGACATCACCAGGAAGGCTAAAGAAAATCCCAAGTTTTTCCACAGCTTTATCAGAGGAAAACTGAAGGTAAAAGAACAGGTTTTAAGGCTAAAGAAAGCGGATGGAAGCATCACTGATATGGATGAAGAGATCTGCAAAGAATTGAACAAGGAGTTTCAGTCAGTATTTACAGTAGAAAATACCCCGCCCCCTCAGATTGCAGTGATAGAAGCTCAAGGGCCGGTATTAGAGAACATCAACCTTACAGCCACAGAGGTATGCAAAGCGCTGATGGATTTAGATGTTCATAAAGCTACAGGTCCTGATGACATATCCCCTCATGTGCTTAAAAAATGCGCAAACACAATATCAGTGGCACTAAGTATCATATTTAAGGAGTCACTGGAGTCGGGGGAGATTCCAAGATGCTGGAAACAAGCAAATGTGATACCTATCTTCAAAAAGGGAAGGAGGGATACGGCTCTGAACTATAGACCAGTTTCCTTGACCAGCATAGTTTGCAAAGTTATGGAGAAACTACTAAGGAAACATATCTCTCTTCACTTGGAATCCTTCAACTTTTTGTCAGTGAGGCAACATGGCTTCAGAGAAGGTAGATCAACAGTAACAAACTTATTAGAATTTTATGATGAGGTAAGCCAAATCTTACAGGAAAGAGAGAGCTGGGCAGATTGCATATTCCTAGACTTCCAGAAAGCGTTTGACACTGTTCCACATGGGAGACTTATTAGGAAGCTGCAATCAATGGCTAGAATAGGTGGAAATGTTTTGGAATGGATAAAAACTTACTTAGAAGGAAGGGAACAGAGGGTTAGAGTAAGACACTCAGTGTCTGAATGGAGAAGAGTTAGTAGTGGAGTTCCACAGGGTTCAGTTTTAGGGCCACTTTTGTTCCTTGTATATGTAAATGACCTACCAGAGTCTGTAAATTCATTCATGAATATGTTTGCAGATGATGCAAAGATTGTGAAGAAAGTAAAAAACGAGAACAATGGTAGAGAACTTCAGGAGGATCTAAATAATCTGCATGAGTGGTCAGAAAAGTAGCTAATAAAATTCAATGCTTCAATATGTAAGGTAATGAGAATGGGTACAAGTGCAAGAAGGCCCAAGCTTGACTACTCGGTGGCTGGAGTACAACTTCAAGAGACAGAAAATGAGAGAGATCTAGGAGTAAACATACTGGCAGATTTGTCTCCAGAAATACATATAAATGGCATAGTAAGGGCAGCATATGCATTCTTATCAAATGTAAGGGTAGCCTTCAGACACATGGACAAGGAAATGTTCAGAAATATTTATGTAACCTATGTGAGGCCAAAACTCAAATATGCAGCCCCCTTTTGGAATCCGCACTTGAAAAAGCACATAGCTAAGCTTGAAAAAGTTCAAAGACATGCCACGAAACTGGTGCCAGAAATACGCAATCTCAGTTATGATGAGAGGCTGAGGGAATTAGACTTACCATCACTCGAAGCTAGAAGAGTGAGGGGGGATATGGTGACAGTCTATAAATTCCTTCATGGTTATGATAGAGTGGATAGGGATCGATATTTTGATATGGCTGGCTCTAGAACTAGAGGTCATAGTTTGAAGCTTCGTAAGATAACTTCTTTGCAGGATGTAAGGAAATACTTTTTCAGTGTAAGAGTAGTTGATAATTGGAATTGGCTAAGCGAGGAGGTAGTTAATGCTATCTCAATCCATAGTTTTAAGGACAGGTATGATAAGTATCACTAAGTATAAAATGGAACCGATCAGGAGACGGGAAGATACGAGCTTTGGGCTCTTTCCCCTAAACACAATTAGGTAATCACAATTAGGTAATCACACACACACACACACACACACATATATATATATATATATATATATATATATATATATATATATATATATATATATATATATATATATATATATATATATATATATATATATATATATATATATATATATATATATATATATATCAAATAAGCACATTACATATGTGAAAACATGAATCATTTTTTTTTTTTACCCCGACCGGGACTCGAACCTAGGACTTATGATTACTAAGTCAAGGCGCTACCACTACACCACAGAAGGTTAAAAGGAATCCAACCTTATAGCTTATATCTGCTATACTTAGGAATGAACGCATTCTAACTGAATGCCACTATGTTCATATTACAGATTCCCCAACCTCACTCGTGGCTTCATTTTAGCATTTAATTCAATTCCCAATCTCATTCGGGCCATGAAAATATCAAATAAGCACATTACATATGTGAAAACATGATAAATGCTAAAATGAAGCCACGAGTGAGGTTGGGGAATCTGTAATATGAACATAGTGGCCTTCAGTTAGAGTGCGTTCATTCCTAAGTATAGCAGATATAAGCTAT
>JAXCGZ010019988.1:22500-26602 GCA_037179515.1 Halocaridina rubra
AGGAGGGTCTCTTAGAGATCAAGAAGTATGGGTGAACCAGCTACAGCTGTTGGGCTTCAAAGCAAAAGAGACTTTCCTATTTACACAGATGATAATTCAAGCAGAGTGGAGGGAGGACGGACTTCTGAAAACCATTAATCCTGTAGCTGAGATTCTAGTGACCTGAAAACAGATTTCTGGTAAATGAGTGTGCTTTGATTATTATTATTATTATTATTATTATTATTATTATTATTATTATTATTATTATTATTATTATTATTATTATTATTATTATTATTATTATTATTATTATTATTATTATTATTATTATTTGTAGTATTAGTAGTAGTAGTAGTAGTAATAGTAGTAGTAAGAGTAGTTGTAATAGTATTAGTAGTAGTAGTAGAAGAAGTAGTAGTAGTAATCATAGAAAATTTATTACATTTAGAATATATATCAATTTCAATTTCTATTTAGCATAGTGTTTTATTCTCTTGTGAAATTTCATTGCTTACCTTTCTGTGATTTGTTATTCATATTCTGTTTCCAAATATTTTATATCTGTATTTTCTATTTTTATAGACCAACAGAGCTACTCTGGAGTTCTCCCCTCTCTCTCTCTCTCTCTCTCTCTCTCTCTCTCTCTCTCTCTCTCCATTTCAAAAACTTTAACTTCGGGTACTGCCTTGTATAAATATTTTATATCTGCATTTTCTATTTTTTTAGACCAACAGAGCTACTCTGGGTTCTCTCTCTCTCTCTCTCTCTCTCTCTCTCTCTCTCTCTCTCTCTCTCTCTCTCTCTCTCTCTCTCTCTCTCTCTCTCTCTCTCTCTCTCTCTCTCTCTCTCTCTCTCTCTCTCTCTCTCTCTCTCTAGCCTATCACAACAGCTATTGATTATATTCAAGGCAGTGAGGCTGATACCATTAAGATAGCTTTGAATATATTGAATCCGGAGATTTAAGCTATTGTTTCTTGTAATAAACCAATGCAGCAATAGACCCTCATGATACTCTCCGATCTAAACGCCATGCATGGGATGCTTGAATTTCAGTACACAATTCAAGTGATTATGTCACTTTTGTCCGGTTTATTCGTTACTATATGATAGTAATTAGAGGTTGTCTATGTGAGCACTTGATAAACATATTCTTATTAATATATGGTAGAATAAAACACCAAAGGATGGCTTATTTAAAATTCACCTTAATGTACTTAGATGAACATGACAAAGGCCGTAGATGCTAGCTATGGTTTAAATGACTCTCTTGTATGACTGTAGATTTAAGAGGAATCATAGATGTTGGTTGTTTACAAGCAGTCATTGTAAAAGTGACATGTACCTTAGCTCAGCAGATTAGATGTTGTGCATCTTTCAAAAGATTCTCGGTGTTTTCCATCCTATCTGGAGATAGCAAACGAGATAATGCAATATATTTAGTCTTTGTGTATTGGTTCTTGGCTTACTCGCTATCAAAGGACAAGATTAAAATGCAGTGAAGATCCCAGCGAGCTTACATTAGTATAGACAGGTGATGGTATTGGAGTCTGAAACTTCAATAGGTTAAAACTCAAAAGTCTTGCTAGGCCAGATTTTTTTTCACGGATCGAGTATTGGGAATGGAGAAGACTTCTCATCTTGTAACACACTTAATATAATATATAGATATTAAAATCATTGCATCAGTATATTAAAATGAATGCTTAAAAATTATGTATAGATTCACTATAAAGGTAATTTTGCACTCCTGTTCAAGAAATATTATATAACTCAAAGCCTACAAGAATAAAAAAGTGTCTTATGACCACGCAAAGCGAACATTAGATGAGGCCCACAGTTCTTAAAATTATAGACTGAACATCAGCACGAGATGTCGAAATCAGCAAGAGCTGCCATAGAATCTTTAAACAAATAACTTCACCTTCTCATAATTCTACATAGGAAGAATTTTCACCGACAGTAGATGATCATCTATAAAATAGCGAACGATAATATGTGGCTAAACATTATATAAAGGCATTATCGTATTTGAAAACAAGACACCCAAGAGCTTGTTGTTTTTATTGTTTTAGATTCTCCACCTATGAATGGGTGGAACGGGTCATGGAGGACCCATAGGGTGCTCGCCAGCCGGCACAGGCACCAGCCCCCCACTGTGGTGCCCAGCCACAGCAGTAACCTCCCCAGTAAACAGCTTAAACTCTTTTGCCTGGACGAGGCGCAATCTGACAACCCCGTGAATGCGAGGCCAGCGCGTTACCACTGTACTAGCCAGGAGACACCCAAGAGCTCCGGACCAATAACTGAACACTCGATAAAGAAACGCATAAAGGAAGTAACCAATTGTTTCATAAAGATCCTTAGAGAAATTTCTTGTCCTCTTTAGAATAGAGGCAAACATTCCATACTACGTCTCAATTCACAATGCACACACAGCATATATCTGTGGCATCATATTCAACTCCCCTCCTTGAATTTCATATTTAATTCCCCTCCTTGAGCAGCAGGCATGTGCACAAGTCAAATAAATGCGCTACGAAATGTAGAATATATAAAATATATAACTGTCATTGAACAGAAAACGAATCCTTATCATATAATTCATATAATTCATCATATTTACATAGAGAGATAAAAACTGCTCTACTGAAAGTCTGAGGGAAGCATTAAACTGCTGACTACTACACTGGAAATAGATCTTAGCACGAGGGTCTGCCCCTCTCTTTTTATCTTTTACGTTATCTAATTTTCGTGTTTTTCCCTCCAATGCCCTTATATCCTTAATCCCCTCCCTTTTTCCCTTCCTATCCTATCCCATCCCATTCATTCATTCACTGGAAATAGATATCTGCATAATAGTTATCAAAAATTATAAAAATATTCAAATACTTATGTTTATTTAAGAACGCTCAACTTAGGAGATACATATATGGAGCTGTAATACAGTCTTCGGAATGAAAGTTTATATTAAAGAGTTTTTGTCGAGGGGCCTTTGGAAGGTTCTGTAGTATAGGATGTGAGTACACAATATGCTCTTAAAATATTGAGACGTTGGTTTCCAAGAGTTTTGTAGACACCTTGGTGTCTTAAATCGGTCAAAATCACAAGAAACTGCATAATTTATTTTCCTCTATGGTTTTCTTTTCCAAGAAAGGGCACTTGAGAGAGCTTGAACATTTGGGAGGTAAGAGGCAAAGTATTTATGTATTCCACTTATTTTTATATTACAAACTAGAGACAGCAAGATTCTCCTATGCTTTGATATTATCAGCTATTGTATCCGGATTATGATGGAAGTAAAAAAAAATAATTGTTTTAGCTGTTCTATCGCTATAAGAAAGACCGAAATTCACACCCACGAGCTTGCAAGCAGTGATTGAGTTATCTCATCTTACCATATTATGAGCTTTTCTCGAGATTAATCTTCATCACGAATTCAGTTTGAGGATGTCTTGCTAGCCCATCAACCTCTTTTTCGACTACCCCCTTTAGAGGGGGGTTTACACGTTCGTGTTCGACAACCAAATACCCCGTTCCCACGTTCGAACATCACTTCAAACACTTGTCTGTCGAACCGCGTTCGACGAACCGTTTGACCGTGTAAACCCCCCTTTAAAGACCATTGTTCTCATCTGCCAAAGTCCATCAAATATTAAGTAGCTAGAAATGAAATTCATATTTATTTACTACTTACAAATAAGAGTGCTAAGAACTGTGAACATATAATTCACATTTGTTAATCTACACCATGAGCATTGTAAAAAAGGGTACAAAATATGAAAAATGTAAAATATACCAATCATTCTTGATCGTATTGCAAAGTGTAAATAATGGTCTTCGGAAGCACTCAAAATTCCAAGTAAAAGAGAGGCCAGCTTTGAGGAGGCCATCATGGATCTTCATTTACTGAAATCTCTTCAATTAAGTTATATTCTCTTCTGGCTCTCTTCATTCTCATACTACAAACTGAAGTTCTAAAACAAGTAGGAGACTTTTCTGATATCCGCTAAACCAGGGACTGAGAAAGTTTTGCTAAATCTCTCTATCCATTTTACTTCTACTTCCCAACATCAATAGAATTTTTTTTTCCTTTTTTTTCATTAATCCAAAGCCTTTCGTA
>JAXCGZ010019989.1:0-2500 GCA_037179515.1 Halocaridina rubra
TAGGCATTTATCGTGAGTGTTCCGGTAGGCTGCTAACCATGGACATTCGACGATTAGGAAAAAAATACATATTTGGCCTCATTCAGTGACAGATTATAAAAAAAATTAAATGAATGCGACAGTGGCGGCAGTAAATCTTCAGGAACCATAAAGTCAGATAGGTGTACTAACGACCATGGAAATGGAGGTGGGAAAAGCTCTCAGGTCAAGAGCCTAGGTAAGTCTCCCAAGGTTGGGGTAACCAATCCTCCGGATAAGTCTCGTTCTCTTGTAATTGTACGGGATTCACTGTGCAGATATGTAGACAGGAAAGTCAGGCATAGAGTTAGGGGAAAATATTTTTTTCCCTGGAGAATAATAATAATAATAATAATAATACTTTATTTCCATTTCAATACAATGGGTATTCGTCAGCCAGGGTAAGCCCCAACCCCCCACTGTGGTGTCCACCCACAGCAGTTCCTGCCAGTAAACAGCTTAAACTCTCGGTCTTGGACGGGAACCGATCTTTCGACCTCATGATTGCGAAGCCAGCGCGTTACCACTGTACTAGCCAGCAGGCTATAAATAAGGTGGGTGAGTCGATTAATAGCTGGATTGAGGATAAAGATGTTGTTTGTTTGATAGCTGGTGGACATGACGTGCAGGATGGTAGAAGTGAGGAGCTGATTAGGTTGTATAGACAAGCCCTGGATAAGATCAGGAAAAGGGGTGCAGTTCCGGTGATATGTGGTATTCTGCCTAGGCTTAACAAAAGTTCAGAGTGGTGGTCTCGAGCTATAGGAATATATGCTAGGATGGAAGTCTTCTGTCGGGAGAATAATATAGGTTTTATAGACGGGTGGGATCACTTCACTAGTCGTAAGCATATGTATGCAAGAGATGGAGTTCATCTTTCTAATTCAGGTGTCTCGGTATTGGCTGGTACGATAGACAGAGCGGTAGGGGGGTTTTGTTAGATACAAATAATGAAATGAATAATACTTGTGCAGAGAAATTAGTCAGTAAGGGTTCAGTAAATAGTGGGTCAAATAACCGGGAGTTTAAGGATAATAACCATTTGTTACATAGAACAAATATTAACAAAAAGAATAGCCACAAGAAGGGTAAACCTAGTGAAATTTTAAAAGTATATTATACAAATAGCCGTAGTGTAGGTAACAAGATAGAAGAACTGAGAGCCATAGTATGTAGTGAGAGACCAGATATAATATGCATTATTGAAAGTTGGATTAATTTAGAGAGAAAACACCTTAAAGCTGAGTACATAATTATAGGATATAAACTTTATAATGCAGATCGCAGTGCAGATGGAAGAGGGGGAGGGGTAATTATGTATATTAAAGATAGCCTAAGAAGCTGCATTAAGTCTGGAATTAAGACAAATCTAAATTCAGAAACCTTATGGGTTGAAATGAAAAATAATATAGAAAGTCTAGTTGTAGGAGTAGTCTACAGACCACCTGATCTAGATAATATAAATTCGCAAATTATATACGATGAAATTTCTAAAGTGACCAGGTCAAATAGAGTTTGCATTGTGGGCGATTTTAATTCTAGAAATATTAACTAGGAAACCATAACAGGTGATAGTAGCTCTAAGGAGTGTTTGGAAGTAGTAGAAGACAATTTCCTTTCTCAGCATGTACTTGAAGCAACACGGGGGGTGAATATACTGGATTTAGTTCTTAGTAATAGAGAGAATATGGTTACAATTTTAGAAGTTGGTGAACCATTGGGCAACAGTGACCATGATTCCATCAGATTTAATATAATTTTCAAGGAAACTATAAAGGAAAATAAGAATATTGTTCCAAACTTTAGAGCAGGAGATTTTGAGCGCTTAAAAATTAAATTATCTAATGAGGTATGGGAAGGGATTTCTGGGGTACAGATGTGGGTAGTTAATCCAGCAGGTCAGGTCGCAGGTAGCAGATTACCCCAAGAATTGAGTACCACAGGCCAAGGATTATCACAAGATAAGCTCAATACAGTAAATTCTCTCACAGGAAAGAACAGCAGTCCGTCAATTAATATAAATTTGGATGAGAAATATAACAATTTTGTCATGACTCTTAAGAATAGTCAGAAAGACTATATTCGCATGAAACATTTCAGATCAAGAAAAAATGACCCTAAATGGGTGAACAATAGAAAAGAGAATCTTATAGGTATTAAAAGAGGAATATACAGGAAGCTAAAAAGAGGTGAAGAGCAGGTGAGGCAGCAATATATACAGTTAAACAAGGAGGTTAAAAAGATAGTTAGAGAGTCGAAAAGAAAATACGAAGTTAGAATAGCAGGAGAAGCTAAAGAAAATCCTAAAGGGTTTTATCAACATTATCAAACAAAATTTAAGGAAAAAGTCGGACCACTTGAAGTAGTCAAAGGCCATATCACAGATGATGATAAAGTGATGTGTACATGTTTAAATTATCTGTATTTACCAATGAAAACTTGGAATATTTTCCGGAAGTAGAATCCATTTACAGAGACAGTC
>JAXCGZ010019989.1:7500-12500 GCA_037179515.1 Halocaridina rubra
GTCGAAGTTTGAGAATAGTAGATGTGGATGATAACGAGTCGAAGCTGAATCTGTTGCTGTTTGCAGATGATACTGTGGTGGTTTCAGATTCAAAGAAGAAGCTGTGTCAGTTATTGTCAGAATTTGAAATGGTTCATGAGAGAAGGAAGTTGCGAGTGAATGTGGGAAAGAGTGAGGTTATGAGGTGTACAAGATATGAGGATGGTGCTTGATTGAATGCTATGTTGAATGGAGAGACACTTGAGGAAGTTGATCAATTTAAGTATTTAATCTCGGTTATAGCTGCAAATGGTGGAGTGGAAGCGGATGTGTGTCACAGAGTGAATGTTGGGTGCGTTGAAAGGAGTGATGAAGAATAGAGGGTTGGAAATGAATGTTAAGAAAGTTTTGTATGAGAAAATGGTTGTGCCAACTGTGATATATGGATCAGAGTTATGGGGTATGAAAGTAAGTGAGACACTGAAACTCAATGTGTTTGAGATGAAATGCTTGAGGAGTATGATTGGTGTAACTCGGTTGGATAGGGTTAGGAATGAAGTGTGAGAGCAAGAACGGGTGTGAGGAGAGAACTGGCAGCCAGAGTAGAAATGAATGTACTCAGATGGTATGGCCATGTGGAGCGGATGGATGATGGAAGAACGCTGAAAAAGGTGATGAATGCCAGAGTTGTTGGGAGAAATGCTAGATGGAGGCCTAGGTTTTGGTGGATGGATGGAGTAAGGAGAGCCCTGAATAATAGGAGGATGGATGTGAGCGTGCTAGGAATGGGAATGAGTGGCAAGCGATTGTGACGCAGCTCTGATGGGCATCTACTGTTACCACGGGGCTGCATATTACAGAGGTAGCACTTTGGTAGGGGCAGTAGGGAAGTTGACATTTATGAAGCGAACACAGGTTGTGGAAGAGCAGGGAGGATGGGCTTTGGCACTCCAACAGTGCCATCTGAACGGTCGCTAGCTCCCTCGTCATTGCCCATAGAGCAAAGTAATCCATTTATTGTTTCTTTTTTTTATGTCGGCTACCCCCCAATTGGGGGAGACAGCCAAGGTAGATAGATAGATAGCCAATGATTGGGATTCAATCCTATAAAACATAATTAGTGAGCCAAGCTGCCTCCAACTACACCAAAGAAGTTCTAAAAGAAGTAACTAACCTCTTAGCCAATTGATGAGCTATGATATGTATGCATTCTTTTGAATGGTTGATATTCATTTTACAGCTTCGTCCTAAGCTCACTCCTGGCTTCTAATTCATATTAACTCAAATCCCATTGCGTAAAGGCCTCAATAATGTTCAAATACGCATATTACACAAGGGAAAAAATGAAAAAAATATTTTTTTATTGGGCATCATTCGAGTCTAGGGCACATAATTAATGTGACAAGGCACAAAACATGAAGTCACGAGTGAAGTTGAGAAGAATATGTAAAATGAACTAAATATATATATATATATATATATATATATATATATATATATATATATATATATATATATATATATATATATATATATATATATATATATATATATATATATATATATATATATATATATATATATATATATATATATATATATATATATATATATATATATATATATATATATATATATATATATATATATATATATATATATATATATATATATATATATATATATATATATATATATATATATATATATATATATATATATATATATATATATATATATATATATATATATATATATATATATATATATATATATATATATATATATATATATATATATATATATATATATATATATATATATATATATATATATATATATATATATATATGCATATATATATATATATATATATATATATATATATATATATATATATATATATATATATATATATATATATATATATATATATATATATATATATATATATATATATATATATATATATATATATATATATATATATATATATATATATATATATATATATATATATATATATATATATATATATATATAGATATATATATATATATATATATATATATATACATATATATATATATATATATATATATATATATATATATATATATATATAAATATATATATACATTTATATATATATATATATATATATATATATATATATATATATATATATATATATATATATATATATATATATATATATATATATATATATATATATATATATATATATATATATATATATATATATATATATATATATATATATATATATATATATATATATATATATATATATATATATATATTTTTATATATATATATATATATATATATATATATATATATATATATATATATATATATATATATATATATATATATATATATATATATATATATATATATATATATATATATATATATATATATATATATATATATATATATATATATATATATATATATATATATATATATATATATATATATATATATATATATATATATATATATATATATATATATATATATATATATATATATATATATATATATATATATATATATATATATATATATATATATATATATATATATATATATATATATATATATATATATATATATATATATATATATATATATATATATATATATATATATATATATATATATATATATATATATATATATATATATATATATATATATATATATATATATATATATATATATATATATATATATATATATATATATATATATATATATATATATATATATATATATATATATATCTAAAGAGATAGAGACAGAGAGAGGAAAAGGAAATTAATGAAATGTTAAAAATAATGGAATTGGATATGCAAGAGGGAAAAATAACGCTACAAAGGGTAGTTTAAGCAAAAGCATTCGAAAAGGAGAGAGAGAGAAAATAAAACAGTGTAGTGTAGTTCAGTTGGCAGGCAGATCCTAGAGAGATTGATTTTACGTCAACTCAAGAGGCAGCTGAATAAGGCTTTTAGCTTCTTAGACGCTTCTCAATAACCCTCAGCCATTAAAATTCTTCCACAGACTCCACATGCCATTAACCAAGTGAATCTAGAAAGAAACTATTGATGCGAATGAAAAGAAGGCGCTCAAGGATATATTAACAAAATAAATGAAAGAAGAAATGTTAACGTTTGTCCTCTTAATTATATTTTTATTTATCAAATAATGCTAATGCATATTTTATAATTAAAAAAGGGAGGTGATACTTAATATAATTTACTCAAAAAATGAACATAGCATGATTTATGGAGTCGGAAGAATGAATGAGGAATTTTTTGAAATGAGTCTCGTGTGGGTGCTGATGTTTTACCAAATCCTTCAGATGGATGATGTTCTTCTCTCTGGACTGTTGGTAAAGTCATACGCCTATAATCTGCAAGCAAGCAAGAGATGAATGGCATCACACGCAAAGTGCCTGATATTTATCATTTGTTTGTGGACAGTGATGATGATGATGATGATGGGGATGAAGTGGGTGGTAGTACATTTGTATCATATGAGCCTAATCCTCCGGAAAGGGCACAGGACTTCAGGAGGTCAATTTGTATGAGGTGTCCTCCTGCGTGGCATCGAGATTATAGCATGTGATTTAGAAATCGGTCGGGGGGGGGGGGCGATGAGCACTTAGAAGCTCTGTGTGGAATAAAATATTCAATGAGAGTGTGTCTTGTTCAAGTGCTGAGGTGGGAATCAGAGGCAGTATTTTTTCAACAATGTGACACAGTATAAGGCAAGAAAACTGCCCTCATCATGCCTTGGTGCTAAGAAAAGATTGATATCAAGAAGAGCATAAGCTTAAGGACAAGGCAAAAATACGAAAATGACATGCAAAAGGAAAATAATAGTCGAAGTAATGAAAACCTAGAAATATGGCAGGGTTAGACCCTGAGATGACGATAGAGCCGCTTTTTGAAGGAAGATAGGTCGTAAAAAATAGGAAGTGCTGAAGAGGAATATAGTTCCTGAAACTGGAGGTGCATGGGAGGAAGCAGTCACTACACCGACCAATCCACGAGCTACAAATCTTAGAATAGTGCTTGTGAGATGAGGCTGCTGGCAAGTGTTATACGGCTTCGGCTGCGAGGGTGGGATGCAAATCGCCAACTCATAAGAGCAGCTATGGAATTAGTTATGACATAAAAGAGATGGGGATAATACCTTACGGCAAAGAGAAAGAAAATCCACATTGGAAGTAAGAGAACGGTCATTGACGAATTTGATTGCCTTAGATTCAATCCTATCAAGGATATAAGTATAGGAAGAAGCACTTTATCTATGTGAGCAGTTTCCGAAGCAGATTTGGATAAGACCTTTATTAATTTTAAGTTAATGAAAAGAGGAAAAGCAATGATGAAAATAAAATACATCTCCTCAGTTTTTTAGATGCATATTTAGAAAATTTGGTTATGTGACTTCTCCAAGACAATTTACAGGCTATCGGAATTTTCAGTGTGTTAATAGAATTGAGAAGTTAATTTTGTTAATTTAAAAACAATAGAGTTATTGGCAAGAGGAGGAGATAGATATAACCAGATATTGTGTCTTGGATTCATTATATTTAACTACATTTTGAGAGCCACACTCACATGGTCTTTGTAATTCTGAGTTGATTATTAAAGAAAGAGTGATACGAGATTGATTACGTATAAAAGATGAGGGTTGTGAAGAAAAGGTGGAGGAAAAAAAGGACAGAATCGTCGGCCAAGTCATGGAGAAGAGAGGAGGATGAGGACTGAAGAAGATCGTTGATGAAGAAAAATAACAGAGTAGGTGATAAAACAGAGCCCTGTTGAACACTACAAGTAAATAGAAATGAGATAAATGTAGCGCCGTCGACAACCACACATATAAAACGGTAAAAAAAAACTGGACATCATGGAAAGAGAGAAGTGGGAGAGCCATGAGCAGGAAACTTGGCCAGTAGAAACTTGTGCCCGACTGTCAAAAAT
>JAXCGZ010019989.1:20000-26571 GCA_037179515.1 Halocaridina rubra
GCTCTTCGCTCGCTAAAGACGAACAAAGCATCTTGTTCCGAATTTATCCCTGCAAGGTTTCTGAAAGAGTTTGCAGAGCAACTGGCTACCGTGCTTTGCCGTTTTTTTTTTTTTGCCTTATTCTGTCAACCAGTATCTATCTTTCATCTTGGAAGCATGCTGTAGTTTAAGGCTGTTCCTAAGATGGGTGACTGCTTTATTCCTTCAAACTGCCAACATATTGCCCTAACCTCCTCTATTGCTAAAGTTATCGAAACTTTGCTCAATGCTCACTTCTTGAAACACTTTGAATCTAACTCACTCATCTCCGATCACCCGGACGGCTTCCAAAAGGCAAGATCCACTCGTGATCGCCTGTCCTATCTTGCTTATATATGGTCATCCTCTCTGAGGAACTAAGAGGAATCCTTTGTCGTCGCCCTTAATATGTCTAAGGATTTTGACAGAGTCTGGCACAAGGTTCTGTTCACCAAACTCCCTGCCTATGGCTTTACCCCTTCTTGCTGTTATATGCTTTCCATTTTATTTTTACTGACTGCTTTATATCTGTGGTGGTGCGATATCTAGCCCTTTCTCTGTTTCCAGTGGTGTTCCAGAGGGCTCTGTTCTTTCACCTACTCTGTTCCTTCTCTTCATGTATGATCTTCTACAATCTCCATCTTCCTCTACTCTCCATGCCTTTGCTCATAATTCTACCCTTCAATTTTCCTCTACCTTTTCTTCTCATCTTTCATCTGCTACTCGTAATCAGTCTCATGTCACTCTTTCTTCTACTCTCAACTCCAATTTGCACTCACAATTTAGTTAAATTCACTGCATCCGTGACACAGTTTCTGAGTATCACTTTATCTTCTTCCCCTCCTGATAACCCTATTTTCTTCGAAACTAACGATATTTACCCTCTTGATTCTATCAACATATTAGGAATCCATATAGCCTCTAACTTGCCATGGAAAAATCAGTTAATCCAAATTTCTAAATCTTAATCCAAAAATTGGGCATTTTGTTTCGTTTTCGCCATTACTTTTCCTTTTTACACTAACTTGAAATTTATAAAGGTCTTATCCGTCCCAGCTTAGAATACTGCTTACACATATGGGGTGCTTTTTCTTATACTTATCTCTTTGATAGGGTTGAATGTAAGGCAGTCAGACTCATTAATGATCCTTCTCTTAATTCTAATCTGGATTTTATCTCTCTACTCCGCAAGGTATCTTCCCTTTCTCTTTTCTATCGCTACTACTTCCATCGCTGCTGTGATGAGTTGGTGAGATGCATCCTTCTTCCACTGCCGAAGCCGAGTAACAATCGCCAGGCAGCCTCATCTCACAGTTACTGTGCGGAGATTTGTAGCTCGTGGATTGGTCGGTGCAGCGACTGCTTCTTCCCGTCTACCTCCACACTCTGGAACTTTCTTCCTCCTTCTGTCTTTCCTAATTCTTATGACCTATCATCCTTCAAAAAGCATATCTATCGTCATCTCAGAGCCTAGTCCTCTATATCTCTGGGTCCTATTTACTTTGACTGTTTTTTCTGTCTGTCGTTTTCCTTTTTGTGACATTACTTCATATCTGTTTTGTCTTTTCCTGCGTCTTGGTATTTTCTCGTTCCCGGGCCTTTATTGATGAGGGCAGTTTTTGCCTTTCCTGGTGTAACACTCATTAAAAAAAAAAGCATTCAAGTGCATCTGTCTTTCAGTCTTTATCCCCCTCTAGCCCTATGCCTTCCCTTATCCTACTATCAAGCAAACTTCATAAGGTTCTTTGCTTGCTATTGACAAACAAAGCTTCTTATCCAGGTGGTATCCCTGCAAGCTTCCTTAAGGAGTTTGTAGATGAAGTGGCTTTCATGCTTTGCCGTCTATTTTGCCCCATTCTCTCAACTAGTATCTATCCTTCATTTTGTAAGCATGCTCTGGTGCAACCCATTTCTAATAAGACCGAACACTCTCTTCCTCAAATTACTGGGCAATTGCCCAAACCTTTTCAATCGCTAAAGTTTTCGAAACTTTGCTCAATTTACATTTCTTGAAACGTTTGAATCTAATTCATTCACTTCAGATCACCAGTTTGGCTTCCGCAAGGCAAGACCCACTAGTGTCCTATCATATCTTACTCATGTATGGTCATATACTCTGAGGAACTCTTGGGAATCCTTTGTCGTCGCTCCTGATATCTCTAAGACTTTTGAAAGAGTCTGGAACAATGCTGTCCAAACTCCCTGCCTATGGCTTTACCCATTCTCTCTGTTCTCAGATTTCCCGCTTTCTTTCTGATAGTTTTATATCTGTAGTTCTTGACGGTGCAACATCTAGCCTGTTTCCTGCTACCAGTGGTGTTCACAGGGCTCTGTTCTTTCACCTACTCTGTTCCTTCTCTTCATCAATGATCCTCAACAGTCCCCATCTTCCTCTCCTCTTCACGCCTTTGCAGACGATTCTACCCTTAACTTTTCCTCTGCCTTTTCTTCACAGCCTTCATCTACTACTCGTAATCAGCCTCGCATCATATTTTTTTTTACTTTAAACTGTGATATACAGATGGTATCTGAGTGGAGCACAGTTGAAATTATTGCCTCGAAGACAAATTTTATGGCTATCTCTTTATTTTCTGCTCCTGATAAGCCTATTGTCTTAAGAACTAGCAAAGCGTACCCTATTAATTCGACCGACATTTTAGGAATCCATATAGCACTTAACTTGTCTTGGAGGAATCTAAAAGTCTAATTTTCTAAATCTGCATCCAAAAAACTGGGGGTCCTGTATTGCTTATGTCATGACTCTTCCTCTTTACAGTTACTTAAAATCTATAAAGGTCTTATCCGTCCTTGCTTGGAATACTGCTCACACATCTGGGGTGCTTTCTTCTTATGCTTAACTCCTTGATAGGGTTGAATCTAAGGCAATCAGACTCATTAATGATCCTTGTCTTACTTTTAATCAGGATTATCTTTTTCTTCACCATAAAGTATCATAACTTTCTCTTTTCTGTCACTACTACTTCCATCATTGCTCTGGTGAATTGGCTAAGTGCATCCCTCCTCCACTGCTGAGCCCGTGTAACACTCGTCAAGCGGTCTCCTCTCACAGGTACTCTATGGAGATTTGTAGAGCGCAAACTGGTCAAAGCAGTGACTCCTTCTATTAATCTACCTCCAGACTCTTAAACTCCTTTTCTTCTTCTGTCTTTCCAAATTTTCTAAACCAATCTTCCTTCAAAACATGGAGCTATCGTCATCTCATAGCCAAATTCTCTCCATCTCTAGGTCGACAGTACTTTGACTATTATTTCAATCTGTCCTTTTCCTTTGTTTAGCATTATCTCAATATTGCCTTGTCTATAACCATTTTCATTTCATTCATTTTAATATTTTCTTCATGCCCGGGCCTTTATTGATAAAGACAGTTTTTTGCCTGTCCCGTGGTCATACTCACAAAGATATATATATGCATATCTATATATGTATATATATATATATATATATATATATATATATATATATATATATATATATATATATATATATATATATATATATATATATATATATATATATATATATATATATATATATATATATATATATATATATATATATATATATATATATATATATATATATATATATATATATATATATATATATATATATATATATATATATATATATATATATATATATATATATATATATATATATATATATATATATATATATATATATATATATATATATATATATATATATATATATATATATATATATATATATATATATATATATATATATATATATATATATATATATATATATATATATATATATATATATATATATATATATATATATATATATATATATATATATATATATATATATATATATATATATATATATATATATATATATATATATATATATATATATATATATATATATATATATATATATATATATATATATATATATATATATATATATATATATATATATATATATATATATATATATATATATATATATATATATATATATATATATATATATATATATATATATATATATATATATATATATATATATATATATATATATATATATATATATATATATATATATATATATATATATATATATATATATATATATATATATATATATATATATATATATATATATATATATATATATATATATATATATATATATATATATATATATATATATATATATATATATATATATATATATATATATATATATATATATATATATATATATATATATATATATATATATATATATATATATATATATATATATATATATATATATATATATATATATATATATATATATATATATATATATATATATATATATATATATATATATATATATATATATATATATATATATATATATATATATATATATATATATATATATATATATATATATATATATATATATATATATATATATATATATATATATATATATATGTATATGTATATGTATATGTATATGTATATGTATATGTATATGTATATGTATATATATATATATATATATATATATATATATATATATATATATATATATATATATATATATATATATATATATATATATATATATATATATATATATATATATATATATATATATATGTATATGTATATATATATATATATATATATATATATATATATATATATATATATATATATATATATATATATATATATATATATATATATATATATATATATATATATATATATATATATATATATATATATATATATATATATATATATATATATATATATATATATATATATATATATATATATATATATATATATATATATATATATATATATATATATATATATATATATATATATATATATATATATATATATATATATATATATATATATATATATATATATATATATATATATATATATATATATATATATATATATATATATATATATATATATATATATATATATATATATATATATATATATATATATATATATATATATATATATATATATATGTGGGGGGGGGGTAATTTTTCTATTGCTTGCTCTTACAAAACAAAAAAACACTATCTTTGTGTCTTAATTTTCCGCCAATCTTCCCTATGCCCTTCCTTATCCTTTCTTCACACAAATTTTGTAAGGCTCTTCGCTCGCTAAAGACGAACAAAGCATCTTGTTCCGAATTTATCCCTGCAAGGTTTCTGAAAGAGTTTGCAGAGCAACTGGCTACCGTGCTTTGCCGTTTTTTTTTTTTTTGCCTTATTCTGTCAACCAGTATCTATCTTTCATCTTGGAAGCATGCTGTAGTTTAAGGCTGTTCCTAAGATGGGTGACTGCTTTATTCCTTCAAACTGCCAACATATTGCCCTAACCTCCTCTATTGCTAAAGTTATCGAAACTTTGCTCAATGCTCACTTCTTGAAACACTTTGAATCTAACTCACTCATCTCCGATCACCCGGACGGCTTCCAAAAGGCAAGATCCACTCGTGATCGCCTGTCCTATCTTGCTTATATATGGTCATCCTCTCTGAGGAACTAAGAGGAATCCTTTGTCGTCGCCCTTAATATGTCTAAGGATTTTGACAGAGTCTGGCACAAGGTTCTGTTCACCAAACTCCCTGCCTATGGCTTTACCCCTTCTTGCTGTTATATGCTTTCCATTTTATTTTTACTGACTGCTTTATATCTGTGGTGGTGCGATATCTAGCCCTTTTTCTGTTTCCAGTGGTGTTCCAGAGGGCTCTGTTCTTTCACCTACTCTGTTCCTTCTCTTCATGTATGATCTTCTACAATCTCCATCTTCCTCTACTCTCCATGCCTTTGCTCATAATTCTACCCTTCAATTTTCCTCTACCTTTTCTTCTCATCTTTCATCTGCTACTCGTAATCAGTCTCATGTCACTCTTTCTTCTACTCTCAACTCCAATTTGCACTCACAATTTAGTTAAATTCACTGCATCCGTGACACAGTTTCTGAGTATCACTTTATCTTCTTCCCCTCCTGATAACCCTATTTTCTTCGAAACTAACGATATTACCCTCTTGATTCTATCAACATATTAGGAATCCATATAGCCTCTAACTTGCCATGGAAAAATCAGTTAATCCAAATTTCTAAATCTTAATCCAAAAATTGGGCATTTTGTTTCGTTTTCGCCATTACTTTTCCTTTTTACACTAACTTGAAATTTATAAAGGTCTTATCCGTCCCAGCTTAGAATACTGCTTACACATATGGGGTGCTTTTTCTTATACTTATCTCTTTGATAGGGTTGAATGTAAGGCAGTCAGACTCATTAATGATCCTTCTCTTAATTCTAATCTGGATTTTATCTCTCTACTCCGCAAGGTATCTTCCCTTTCTCTTTTCTATCGCTACTACTTCCATCGCTGCTGTGATGAGTTGGTGAGATGCATCCTTCTTCCACTGCCGAAGCCGAGTAACAATCGCCAGGCAGCCTCATCTCACAGTTACTGTGCGGAGATTTGTAGCTCGTGGATTGGTCG